>JARFOC010034091.1:0-27469 GCA_031763485.1 Osmoderma eremita
CCGTAGCTGCTACAAACTGCTATCGGTGGATAGCAGCTACAAAATAGCAGCTTCGCTCGTAGCAACCCATCACTACTAACTACCGTTCCATATCAATCTTATCCAATTTTGCCAAAGTTTATGAACGGATGCAAGAATTTGTTTTAACATCCGGTCTTTTCTATCCGCGTATCAACTCGGTTTCATCCTAAGGTCGATCGATTACAACCGACCTATTTACTATTACACAATTCTTTTGTGAAGTTCTTGACAAGGGTAGCGGATATGATATGATATGGTTTACACTGAATTTTCACGTGCCTTTGATGCGCTTTTGTATATGGCGTAGTGTATAAAACAAGATTGTAAAAGATCATGCACCTGTAACGAAACAAAAACAAAGAATAAATTGAGTTAAGCTCCGACGCTGTCCAATTAAATTTGTAACATTTGGAGCCGAATGATTCGACTCGTTGCGAAAGGATTTAATTGGTGTGTTTTTCGCGTGCCCATTTGGCACGAGCTTCTCCCAGACGATGAGGGCCCTATAGTGTTTTGCGTCCACCGATGACGTAGTCGGTTTTTGGTGGGTACACACTTGGCACCGTAGGCGCCCAAACGCATCTAATTATAGCTGCCACACTTCAGTTTTCCGCGTTACCTTCGCGGATGATGTGCGGCTCGGTACGTAGCTCTATTTCCATAGCAGCGATGACAACACGTACGAAGACGACGCCCTCATTACGATTGTTATCTTTTCGCGTCTTTTGTTTCCACAACCCTCACTAAGCGCGGAACGAGCGCGCTACGAAGATCCTGCTATAATCTTCCTCTCTGCACTTCCGTCTCCAACTCCCCTCGGTTGACGTATTACTATTTACCTAGTAGAGATCAACTACTTACCTATTTACTCCTGTGACAGTGACACCGGTAGCGTGCGAGTGCACTTGGGATTCATTCGTGTATTGAGTATGTGAGTGGAGTGTACGACGCTCCTGTTATTGGTGTTCCATTGCCCACGAAATTAAAGCTCTATTTATTTTTAGACACGTTACGCGTCATTCATTGTACATATAAATACATTCACATCTATCTTGTTTTTTCGAAATGTTCATTGGTCTTCGTTACGAATCAATTTTCCTATAACAAATATTATTACTACAGAGAAATTCGTGTTTGATGTATTCGTTCGTAAAGGCTTTTATATTTTATAGGTAGTTAATTATGAAATTTTATTACTACACGCGCACGTGTTGCAATATAAACAACGATTTAAATTGTACCGTGATATCAAGTAAATCATAGCCTACTAATTAACAGCCGCTCCCTAATATCAAAATGGCTAATAACAAGACTAAAAACTAACAATTTTCTAAATCCTAATTAACGGCATGATGCATGTAACAGTTTAATCTATATAGCAGAGGAGACCATATGTATAATTTGTTTCAACATTTGAAGAAACGTATACTTTCATAGATAATCCTATCCCTCTATATACTATCTCCTGTAAATATTCAATTAAGCAGTGACGTTAACATATAAAAAATTGTCTTAATGTTGGCATAAGCGCTTCGCCATTTTCCATATTTATGTTATTCATTTCAATACATATCTAATACAATATACAGTGAGTAACCTTAATATTCGGTTTCTGTAATATACAGGTCGCCCGAGTTGAGTGGCCTATTAAAATATTTTAGGGAAGGAAATACACAAAAAATTCTGAAAATAAGTAGACTGCCCTAGACGAAAGTGATCTTTCACAGTAAATTATTATCACTTTTACATCAATTCCGGTTGACCGGAAGTCGCCATTAACTTTCTTATTTTAAATAGAATGTTATAATTTTTATTGCAAATTCTGATTATAAACGTTATTGTAAATACAAAATATTAAGGTTTCCCTAACCTAAATGTAACCGATTTTGGGATATCTCAAATTTTGTGTAAAAAATCGTTTTTTCCCAGCAGGGAGGAAAGTTGTACTTTTGCTCCCTATGGCGGAAAGTAAGTGACATTGAAATGATGAAACTGTACATCATCATATTGACCAATGAAATTACTGCATTCATCACAGTCGCAGGCAAGTCACCTTCGGCTCGGTTTATAATATTTGCCCGCGGCTTGTAATAGGGCACTTTCCTCCATTGGCTTGAAATATACTATTGCCTGCCTTTCATTTGAAGAATTGTTTTTACGGCGCTCTTAAATTTTAAGATGCAAGTTGCTTATCGTTTGAAAGTATAATCCTTAGGCTTTCAAATCATAGCCTAAATACCCCCGAAAATTTTATAGTCTGATAGGAATATGGTGTCGAATCTCATTATGTTTAACTGTCTAAAACTCATTTTTTTTTAATGGAACACTGTATATTTTTACATCATGATACACAGAATCAAATTCTCCAGGGATTAGTATTAGGTTTCCCTATACTTATCTCTTCTCTTTTTCCTGTTATTAATAATTGTGCATTTTAATGGCATATTGTGCTAGAATTAACCCAATTTTTCGCAATAAGCTTCAACCAAACAAAGTATTTATTGAGTTAACACTAAAAGATGTGCAAAATTAGGGAAAATGTGGAAAATACGGAGAAAAATAAACTTAAGTCAGTTCAAGTTCACTTTTAATAAACGTCTTCAAAAAAATAAGCGTGCCTTGAAAAACATTTTTTTGACAGTTTATTTTTTTCGTAGTAGAACTTAGAATTAGTTAGTAAAGGATTTTCTTTTATAATTATTTATTAATATTAGTGTTGGTTTTTACTTGATAAAATACAAATGAATAATTTTATTTATTCTCATGATATTTACTTGTGGGCCAAGATTAAATCCCATATTTATTCTGAACCAATGAATAATAGGCAATATCTGGAAAATCGTGTTAGGAACATATTTCGAAATTTAAATCCTCTTGAATTAAGACAGGCAACTACACAGAGTGTTCTATCGCGGGTTAGAACTTGTCTTCGAATGAATGGTAGACAATTTGAACAACATTTATAGTCTTTAGGGCATTAGTAATGTGAATATAGGAGTGGCCACTTCTTTATTATTGCCGGCTTGGACTCCGTACATTTGGGTTAAGTAAATATCTATTTTGTTTAGTAGAAACTTATTGCGAAAAACTCTAGCAAAATATGCCATTCTTAATACAGAATTATTAATAATAATAAAACGAAAAGAATTGAGTATAGAGAAACCTAACACTAATTGCTACAGAATTTGATTTCGTGCATCATGATGTAAAAATATACAGTGTTCCATTTAAAAAAAATGAGTTTTGGACAGTTAAACATAATGAGATTCGACACCATATCGCGACCAGATTGTAAAATTTTCAGGGATATTTAGGCTATGATTTCAAAGCCTAAGGGTGACAAACAATTTTTTTAATTTTTTAAATGAAAGGCAGGCAAAACGATTTGAGCGAATAAGTTTTAAGATATCTCAAAATCGGTTACATTTAGGTATAGGGCAACCTTAACGTTTTATGTTTAGAATAACATTTATAATCAGAATTTGCAATAAAAATTTCATTTAATATAAGAAAGTTAATGGTGACTTCCGGTCAACCGTATGTGATGCAAAAGTGAAAATAATTTACTCTGAATCACTCTGATCTATTTTGCTCTTTCAAACGGTAATAATAATACTAAATAATAAATGAATATAATGTTTATTTGCTGAAAATATTTCGTTTCTGCATGTGCATGTATGTATCTATTTTATACTACACTAAACATAACCTATCACAAAGTATTCAACCTGATCGGTGCGACATAGGCGGTCTGTCGCGCTACCGTACCTTAGTAGCCGGACATTCCTGGTACAATAACCATTCACGAACAACCTATGCTTTATGTTTCCGATCATTATCTTCATAAAATTTAAACGTGGGTAATATTTCTAATTTCTCTGCGCTTTGTCTTAAAGATATGTAAACACTTTTCTGTACTGAGGTTACCTTCTATAAAGACTAGATCTCCAACCTCAACAGCCGATATGCACCCCCAAACCATTACATGGGCGCCACGGTGTTTGACTGTAGGTGCTGTAGGGACTGTAAATTCTTGTAATTCAGCTGATTTTTTTCCTCCATTAAACTTGCTTGCATGTGCAAATATAACATCATTCCACCAACGTGGGTCCGTTTTTGAATATTCTGTAGCAAGTATTAACCTTTTCTTTCTGTTATGCTCATTCATAAATGTCTTTTTCCTTGATACACGTCCATTAATAGCTTTACTCTTTAAGGATACGACGAATTGTTTGTGCATGTACTGTCTTTCTTTCTTCTTTTTTCTTACTATCAAAAGAACTTCTGCTTCTGTTAACTGTTTTGGTTGTCCTTTCTGTTTCTTGGATTTATTAATTTTTATAACGTCGTATATCTTCTATTATCCTTTTGCTTACATTTAAAATTTCAGCCATTTCTTTATATTTTGATCCATCTTTATAATGATGTGCTAATTTGCTCAATTCTACTGTTGCATTTTTTTCCTTTGCGTGGCATTATTCTTTAAAATTCAATAAACTGTATAACTTAACTCTCAATATCTTAATATAAGTAATGCATTGCAAATACCGACTGAAATATAAAACTCCAAAAAATAGTGTTCTTTATCAGAAACCGAATATTAAAGTTACTCACTGTACCTAATGTATATGGGAAATACGCATTGGATACTTGAATATATTGGAAATTTCCTTTCCATATATGATTTCTCTGAGCTACATCAAAGCGATAATGTCGCGACAATTGCACAGCGTAGATATCGGAGAAAACTGTCATTTTGAAGACGTGTACAAATTGAACCCGTTGCTATTTTGGATTTTCTTCGTATAGAAAAAACAATTTTTTTTCAATTAATGTACCCGTTGAAAGAAAAATGTATATGGGTCAACCAAATGTTTGCCAAAATGCTGCAGGCACTGCGTTTGTAAAATTGAACTGTTAGGAATTTTATGCGAGAGCATATGCATATCTTAATAATAAATTAAGTAATAAATTTTAGTAAATTAATTCTTGCACATACGTTGAATGTTGAATGAAACCTCAAGTTATTCGTTAACTCGTGCGAGTTTAACGTTTAGTGGACTTTCTTGTCAGCCATTTATTGATCGTTGAATATTTGTAACTGTACAGTACCGTATTTATTCTAATTGGAGCCGCAATTGCAATGACCGCCGCATTCTAATAGACACCGCAAGAAAATAATGCCGAATGAAATAAACTCCGCACTCTAATAGATGCCGCACCTCTTTTAAACGCCGCAAAGATGGATGACCTAAATGATTAAACGCGGGGGAGCGTATAAGAATAAATACGGTAATAACTTTTCCTAAATCTATCCTGTATTTTAACATTCACAATGTAAGTTAATCCAAATTGTATTTTTTTTTATTAACCAATTGTCTAGACATTTCGGTCTGTACCGACTTTAAAGTAAAACAATTTATGGAAGAAAACCTTCTAAGAATATAACCCGTCATTGCTGTCATACGACATAAGATATGTCTGCTTAAATAATGCACCATAATATGCGTAATTCCCAACATTTATTTATAACACCATGAGACATCTTTATTAATGAAATATTTTACAATAGTGTAAACAGTATCATCGCAATAACGTTCATATATAACATTTTACTGCATCCCTGGAAAATGGTGCTTCATAGGTTAATAATGAAATTTTGTTGCAATGCACATTATTTAAAACTGATGGCGTTGTTAAAATATACGTATAGTAAATTCGGCCTTTAGAAGACAGTATATACTCTTAATGTTTGTATCCCTTTCTATTCGCATAATTAGCAACATTATTTACTATCCTGTGCCTTGTTTATCTTTACATTATCGGTTGTGTTTATTTTTATCGTTTATGTTTTATATACTTCGGTAATTAATTGTATCACTTATTTAATAATCATATAATAATGCGTTTTATTTTATTATTGCTCTTTGTAAATTTTTCTAGTTATTTATACATGTTATTTTTTTATATATATATATATGTTCATTTATATATATATATATGTTTATATTATGCCGTGTTCATGTATACATTTCTTTAATTGTTTGTTGATTGATTTACCCTGTAAAAGGATCTTCTGTTGGGTAATTGTAAATAAATAAGATAATATGTTCTGTATATTTGGGCATACTAAAAACAAAATCAGGAATGTTTGTAGATACGTCAGATTTGTTTATGACGTATGCAGCGTCCCTAACAAATTCATTTTGTTTCAGTTATACCAACGAATTGTACGACATGACGGTTGTCAAATTTTTTGAGGTTATTAACAAAGCTTTCATAAATGTATTACTTCATTTGTAAATTCTTACAGAATGGAAGTGAATAGGCTGAACTTATTATGAAATATGTCGCTATTTCGCAACTGACAAAACGATTTCCATTCTGTTCATTATATGATGTACTGGGTGAAGAATCAGCAGGTGTAGTTTCTTGCTTGCGTTTTACGTTATAGACAGTACCCATAGAAATGCCCAAAGCATCTGCAACTCTACAATTTGTATGTAAGCTTTGATTCAATACTAAACAATTATAATTTACCGACAAATCAAGTCTTTGCAACAAGTACTAAGCCGTTTACCAGGCATCTTGAATTGTATCTCACAAAAAATATTTTAAGAATTTGTATACTTCTTTTACCACAACCTAAACGAATTACTTCACTATAGCTATGAAAATAACTGATTTGGCACAAGAAATACAAGAAAACCCAAATACGGAGTAGAAAAAATCGTCAAATGTCAAGGGAGCAAAATTCTATGTCTAATATGTATTAGGTTGCATACAGTGCAGTAAACATGAAAGCTCTTATCAACGCATAGTCAATCATATTTTATCTCAAATGAACTAGTTCATTGATACTTAATAATATATGGGCGTACCTATATCTTAATTAGCTAAGACATGTGATATATACTTTTATCTCGCTTGCGTATACGTTTGCTTCCCCTTTTTTTTTAGATATTACGCTTGTCTCCACTTTTCCGATCGATTAATGACGTAACTACAAACATTCCTGATTTTTCCTGTCCATACGTTTACACTAGGTTATGTGACTAACAAAGTGAATCTCAGCTATATAAACATTAAAAATTTTCCATGATATCTAATCGTATGTTTCAGTAAATTATAACAAAATTTGCTTCAAACTCTTAAATTAATTTTTTGAACATTGCATAACGATTACAAGTCCCAAAGTGCTTTATGGCCATATTTTATCTCCGCATTTAGTTCCAAAAAGCCGTGGCAAACAGCGGTATTCCCTTAAGCGCTGTACTGTTTTCTAGAGGACGACTTGACTGTACATATGTTTGTTTCTCTATTTACCATTAATTACCTACTGCGCCAATTCGAAGCAAACGTCATACTGAAAGATGTGACGAAATGGTATTCTTTATAATATTTGCCGTATAAAGTGTCCTATTTAATTTACATTAATATAATTTTAGTAAATCATATTAGATTATCATGAACATCAATCGTTCCTATTCATTCCGCTAATATTTTTTAGCAACAGTGCGTGTCGATGTTTAACATCATTGCTCCGGGCATAGGGCAGTTATTGAGGAATGTATTGTTGTGATAGACTTTCGAGTTGCGTGTATCGATTCGGACCAGCTAAAATGTTGAGGTAGTGTTTTGCAACATAGATGGCGGATAATTGAGTATTTTGCGATATTACGGAGTGTTCGGTAGGGAGGTCCGTTCATATCGGTGAGATGAGGGGGCATGTTTTGCTTGCATTACTATTCCAACCACGCCCGGGTGAAGCTCACTACAATCCCAGAGGAAGACGAAGAAGTGTATCGCATAGATCAAATTAAGGAGTTCGAAGAAATTCCGCCAAACTATATCGAATGGTTGGCTGAAGTGTTAGACGAAGGTATTAGTAAATATCGAAAGGATGATACGTTTTATTGTTTTCTTCTACCTTTGTTTTTTTTTTATTCTTGCGTATCACGCACATTACTAACCTAACATAGATGTTTTAGTTTTATCGTTGTCACATTTACAACAATAAAAGCTTTTATCCACGTTTTGTACTTTGAACAAGTTGGTATATCGTTGGCGTAGCTTTTCGTTACAGGGTACAGCATAAAAAAAATCCGGGCTCAAAACTTGTTCTAACGATTTTCCCTGTGCAAGTCACAATCTGTAAATAGTTAAATTTTTAGGTCAGGACAAGTTTTTTTAAAATCTTTTGTTTTCATTTCTTGTTAGCTTTTCGAAACAAACTATTTCCATTCAGTTTTAGATAGTGACGTAAACTACTAGACTTAAGTGCTTTGGAATGTACGGACTGGTTTACTTTAAAGATTATTATTACGGCCCAATGAAGCAATAAGGCACATGACGTAACTTTTAAAAATTATACCGGATCACGTTCCAAGGAGATTAGCAAAAATATTTCTATATCTGTTTCTTTTTAATACCGAGTTTGATTAAAAATTCATATGAAAATCGCAAGGCCCCAAGCGCCTAAACATGCAATAGCGTCAGTCACTACAATTTAGTTGTCAATATCGAGTGTATGACATCGTTTATCCACCTCAACTGTCGGGTAGTATTTCTTTTGTATTTTGCCATAGTGACTGTTTAAATATTATTAACATAATCGAACCAGTATTTATTTATGCTGTGGTATTTTCTATTCTTTTTTCTATTTCTTTACCTGTCCCTTCTATTGTAACTCCTAGATAATCAACATATTGCACTTGGTCTAATTTTATTCCATATGTTTAATTTTTACTATTCTTTTGATATTGTCATGACCTTTGTATTCTTAGCATTTATTTTCATATTATTCGTTTCTAATACTCCTTTCCAAATATTTAGGTTTTTCTGTAGCTCTTTTTCACACGCTGCCATAATTACGACGTCATCCGCATGGGCACATTCTAAAATTCCTATTGGTTGCACATTTTTATAACCTACAAATAAGTTCTTTGTCCTTTCGTTACAATTATTGATGATAATTGTAATCCTTCTTGTGTTCTAAATATTGTTGATTTCATATTTTCACAAATGATTATATTTGTTGTCTCTATATAAACTCCGTGTCACTTGGTTCATTTTTCCATTTACACCTTTCTGCTCTAACATGTTCCACCCCATTGGTCTCGGCACTTTATCAAATCTTTTTCTATATAGGCTTTTTCTTTCTTAAATCTGGCCTTGTTGATAATCAGTTGAATGGTAAATACAGGATGGGGCAGGGAAACATCCCTAACTTTAAAGATGAATAAAAAAGAAACTAGAAAAGCTGGAACAAATTAATTTCTTTGTTTCAAAAAACCAATATTGGAAGTTTATTTCGTTAAATTTTAAACAAAATATCTTGCAAATGATGGCCTTCATTATCAATACATTGTTGTAGCCGGCTATTGAAGTTTCGCATCACGCTCTGGAGCATCTCTCCCGGTATGCGACCTATTTCTAGGCGTACTGCTTCTTTTAAGGCTTGTATGCTTGCGTGCTTCCTAGCAAAGCGCTTAGGAGACCGTATAATGGACTATCTTACTCGCTCTATGTTCTCCAGTTTTCGATTGGTCCTCTGTGCGCCAACTTTCTTTTTCGCAACATTCCAATGTCTCCAGAAGTTGTCCACCCAAGACAGAATAAATTTCCGATCGGGCATTGTATTTCGAGGAGGGATTTGGTAGCGACTCCCCATCGCACGTTGCACCGCGACGATAGAGTTTTTTTGAGAAAAAGAAGTTCTGACAGCGTTGCTCCATAGACCACACCGTTTTGGCAACTGACAGGTCACAGATTGAAACTTCCCGAACTACTGCATCACTTAAGCCTATTCCCATCCTTCTACGATCTCAACTTACATCACAATGACCTACTGAAAGTAGGGATGTTTCCCTGCCCCACCATGTATATGGTCCTGAACGCCCCTACCCTTCCTCCAGCCACTGTGGGACTCTACCATTGTCAGTTCTGTTATGTTTTTAATTTTTCATTTGGGAACTGCTTGTATAATTTCATGCCCGTACTTAGCAATATTATGCCTCCATAATTATTAATTAATGTCCTTTTTTGAATATAGATCATATCATGCAAGTTTCCTTTCACCTTTTCTTTACTTCCATTTCGTCTATCAAAATATGTCGGTGTACATCTTATATTGTATCATTCTAAAATTCTAAGATTTTTTTACTGCCTTATAAAATAATTTTTGATTGTCTTTGCTATCTTCTCCTAATTTTTTTCCCAAATTCTGACCATGACTTCTCTTTCGTTGCGGTCACCATGTTTCTAATGATAATTTTTTGTTGTTCATACTCTTCATTTAAGTTAAAAATACCCCTTACCACCTTGTTAAGTAAAGAACTCTGTATACGTATTTCGGCAACTAAGTTGCCATCCTCAGCAGAAAACCACAGAGGAAAATAATGCCAGACGTAGTACTCCAAAAGCAATAATCCTCTGTGGTGTTCTGCTAAGGATGGCAACTTAGTTGCCGAAAAACGTATACAGAGTTCTTTACTCAACAAGGTGGTAAGGGGTATTTTTAACTTAAATTTATTTTAAGCCCCGGTATCCTATACCTAACCTACATACTCGTTATAACTTTCTTAGGCTTTATTTTTTAAATAATGTTTCCATTTTCTTTTTGATTGGAACTTGCTTTATTTTCTGTTTGTTTGTTATTACTTATACTAAGTCACATACTTTCTTCGCACTCAGTAATTATATTTTTAAATCCATTCCCTAGTTGGTTCACAGTGATGCTTTCAATATCTGCTAATACTTTCTCTGTTTCTACATTTATCATTTCTTCATACCTTTGTCTCACTTTTCTTTTTTAAATTCTTAAATTTTAGTCACCAGAACTAGTAAAAAAATAAAAAATACCCTTACCACCTCGATAAGTGAAGAACTCCTGGATACGTATTTCGGCAACTAAGTTGCCATCCTCAGCAGAATCCATGAAGGAAGATAATGTTAGACGTCGCACTCTGGGAGATTTGCACCACACAGAACACCACTTAAATAATACCTATGGCAACTTAGTTGCCGAAATACGTATACTCATCGAGGTGGTAAGGGTATTTTTTATTTTTTTACTATTTCAAGCCACCGTATCCTATTTTGTATTTTATACCAGAACTAGTTTTGTTATACTTGAGTTTTTCTTTGAAGTCAACTTAAACCGTTAGAATTAATTATTGCTGTACTAAGCCGAAGTGTCATTATCAAGTCGTGAATTTCTGTAAATTATAATAACTGTTAAGAAATAAATTATGTGAAACTGTCGTAAAATACTTTATGGATTCCTGTGGCAGCTTTGTGTCATTCTCTAGAATTTAATGTTATATCTATTCATACACTTGTTAACGGTTTTTATTATTATATTCTTGCTTCCAAGCACATGTATTAATTTCTTTGGCAAACATTCAACTATGGGTGTATAGAACAGGTTTATACGCGTGTTACATTACATAGCTTTCAAATTATATTTTTGATGCAGGAAATGCTGCACATTCTGACCTAAAGGGCGTTCAATAATCTTTTATATTTCTGAATTTACAGCATCTCGTACAATTTTCATGCTAGTATACTACTTATACACGTATGCTCAGCTCTCACCAGGATGCGAGATATTTTGTATGTAGCGCGATCAAGGTACAAATCACAACATGGTATTTTGCTGGAAATTCCTACCAAAGCACGGTCGATCTATTTGCCGTGGAGTACGTGGGTCGTCCAAATTCCTTCGCATTCGACGATTGAAAGAATCGTCAGCGCGTTTAGGAAATTTGGTTGTGTGATCGGGAATTGCGTAAATGCCAACAAATAGGCGAACAGCCTCAAATTTCTCTAATACCTCCCGAACGGGAGAAGTGAGGGTTTGTTCGTTGGTTGAAATGGGCGAATCTTGCTCTAGCCAGAAAATTTTAGAGGAAATCGGTGTCAGTAGAAGTACAGTAAAGTTATAAAGTTAAAAAGTGCGAGGAGATGTTTTCCGAGGACAATTTTGCAAGAATGGAGTTTTGTGCATCCATGGTGGAAAGGGCTAACGAAGAATTGGTCTCGAGAAAATTGCAATAATAGCGAGCTTGCAACAATTGTAAGTAGAACTGTTAAGAAGAAAGTGAGGCAGGAGTTTTACGATAGTCTCGGCCATTGTTTGGCCGCGGATGGGGGTATTTTCGAACCCTCCATAAAGTAACATTGTTAGAATTTCAATTTATTTTGACCAGAATAGCGTTCATTGTCTGCCAGGCAATTGCAAAAGATGCATCATCTGACTTGTTGTTAATTAATGATTGGATGAATTTCCGCTTGAAATGTTATGTGGATTGGAATTATCAGGCAAATAAATAACTACATAAATAAATAAATAAAATAAAGATAAAAGAGAACGCTCCTTAAAACCATGTATAGATAAAAGGTACACACTACACTTAAAAATGTCACTATACAAATTCAAATATTCATAAAAACAACGATAGTAATAATAACATCTCAAGACATCAAAACACATTAAACGAACTTATTAACAGTATAAGACATGCTAGGTTGATTCATTTTCGACCCTCATCATGGGGATCTCGCTTATTATTGCACATAGAGGATAGGTTTCAATTTGGCAAAGTTGCTAAATTTTGTTCGTTATAAGCCCGAAAATGGATCTGTGATAAATGACGTTCGAATTTTTTTTTTAGAAACACAGGAAACTCATTTACTTCTTTTACCTCTATAGATCGTCTCAACCTCCGAATGTAGTACAGAGCTTATGGAAATTCGATACAGGGTTGCCAAATCGTCGAATCAGCTGTACATTATTACTTCCGGTTCCATTATTAGGGTTGCTGACAGTTAAAACGTACATTTTGTGGAAAATCGTAAAATATAAAAAAAACATATAATTTTTTTTAGTCAAGAATCTGAAAAAGCCCATAATTTTATTTATTATTACTCAACATTAACGTAATTTACATTTCGAACATTTATTTAGGGTTTGGGGTATTATACAATTTATTACATTTAACAAAGATATACATATATAATCTTTCAACAAGTAAGTTTCCATTTTTGGAACAAAAATACCTGGAATTATACAAATACCCATATAATACAACAATATTTAAAAATGGAATAGCAATTACACACATGTCTTGTGTCAACTTTTAGTCAGTCGATGAACCATCTTCAGATGATGACGAATCTGTTACATGAATAATAAATTCATCAATGTCGTCTTTGCAAAATTATCCACTATCCACATTTCCTTTTCAATATTTTTTACATGTTTGATGTCGTTTTACCAATTATCAACTACTACAGTGCTATATGCTCTTTGAATTAATTCCTCCATATCTTTTCCCTTAAATGTGATATTATTCATTTTTATACAGTTTGTATAATACCATTTCAATCGCATTTAACTTGCAGTGGTAAGGTGGTAATCGAAGAACTTCATGACCTTCTTTTACAAGTTCGTCAATCCTGCTTTTGTCATACTGCGTATTAATTTGAGATACGCGAAACACGCATGTCCCTTCTTAGTATACCGTCAGTGGTTGGTATTTGTTTCTCACGGAGCCATTGTTGATATTGATTTGATATTGTTGATATTGTTTTTTCTCCATGCTGCCGTTGGAATTTTTCTAATTTTCTGCAGTGATAGGAATTATTATCGAGAACAATCACGGACATGTGCGGTATATTTGGAAGCAATTTCTTAATAAATTAATCCTCGTATGTGTCTGAATCCATCTCGTGGTAAACATCAGCAGTGTTTTTCTTGCAGAGAAATGTATATTCAGCACCAGGAACAAATCTGTTATCATCACCAGCATAAACTAATGCAAAGCGAGGTCCAAGCCCGGTTGGGGATTTCAAACCAGTACTTAATCCTTGGATAACAGCTTGTCGACTATTTTGAATTGTAGTGTCTGTCAAGTTTTATTTACCTCATGCCCATGATTCATAGGTATATATTATAGTTCGACCTGAAATAATTAAAGTTACAGAAATGTCAAATAGCAAGAACTAAATTGTACATGCTTCTCTAAATTTCTTGATCTCTCGTAAGTATTTGTGCCTCAACTGAATAATGTCGTCTCGTTCGATGACTATACTTTTACGTCCTACTTTTTTAAATTTGAAACTCATATCGTGTAACAATCTATGTAAAGTTGCTCGAGTGTAGTTTGGGGAGATCATCATCCGCATTGACAGCAGCAGGAATTACATTTAATGTAGGTGGCATATTCTGTATAGAAGAAAACTATGCACTTTACGTCGAATAGGTGCTTGTGTGTTCTCACCATATATTTGTAATCGGTCATTTAGTTGTATGCCTTTTCATTTCTTGGGTTTTTTTGGACTTGATAATGAACCAGCTTGGTGCTCCTGTTTTATATTATATATTGTACGCTCTAAGCAAGCCAAAGCGTTACTTGCTTCTTGAACGGCAGCACTCACATTCATATATTTATTAAAATAATTTAAGACACATCATACACTTCTCCTTCACGCTAAATTTTCTCCCTTACGCAGTTTTCTCCCCGCAGGCTCCATTAATCCAATTAAAACTATAATTAAGTGTATAGGTTATAAAATTTATAATATCCATATTACGCTGTGCACGCTCAAAAAAGAGGGAAGCGTTCTGAAAAGAAGGATTTGTACAACTATATATAAACAAATTAACGTGGTATTTAACTAAAAATATTTTAAAACTACGACGATGACGATTGACAGCAGTTGACGCTAATCTACAGATAGATCGGTATCGTTGCCGACGCCGACATATGTAAATAAGTTGCAACATAGCAATCGGAAGTGAAGATAGCGTTAATGACAGCAACTAAGGATAGTAAGTGATGAAAGTTGCTATTATATCCCATACTGCATTTGGAGGTTGAGACGATCTCTAGCACCTTTATTTAACCTTGCAGAGAAAACTAGAAACACATTCCGAAAACCAAGTTTGATCTTCTATCTAATGGAGTCTGGAAAATTTTGTATGACGTTTGGATGCTTTCTGGCCATCAGGAACTTTTTTATTTCTCATCGGCGCCATATTGGATTTGGACACCGTTAAACTTTTTTTTTCTTCTGATTTCAACCATGTATAACATGTTGACAAAAGTTTTTGATATTGTGCTTTAATTGACGAAGAATAAATTAAATATACCAAACATTCAATTATCGTTTATTTAAACACACTGTTCGGATTACTCCTCCCGCACAAAGTATTAATTAATTCGGGGCGACACGTGTTTCGGTTATTCGACATGATAATGGGAATCCACGTATTCCCGAAACACGTGTAAAACACGAATTAATTAATACTTTGTGCGGGAGGAGTAATCCGAACAGTGTGTTTATTGTGCTGCCCCACAGTCCTTGCTATCTTTACCAAAAATGTCCAACTTTTTGAGATGACTAAATTGTCAGGAAATGAATTGCTTTTCCATTTAAATTATGAAACATTGTTATCTGATTGTTACTTGATAACAGAATATACACTCCATATTTACCAATTTATATTGTTTAAACGAATAAATGTGACCAAATATATCATATTTCCTTCAAAATTCCCACGCTAAAAAGTAAATTGTGTTCAGAAAAAATCTATTTACAATAATGAATCCCTTCAAACTTTACATAGTGCCTAGCGTTTCAGTTTCAATCAGGATTCAAAAATACCAATACCAAACAATGGGATTCAATAGATTTTCGTATGCTTTTCATATACAAGAAAAGAGTGTGTTCCAGAAAATTAGATGTTCAAGTTCATCCGTGTACACCGAAAGATGATTTAATAATACCATTCAAATTTCAAATAAATGAGTATATGTGTACAGACAAGTTGAAGGGAAGCGTACGGCTATAGCAATTACCTACATGGAATGGGTATAGAGCTCCATTAGTTGAAAAGAGTTCGTGCAAAAATAAGAATTATACGAGCTGCTGTACTTCGCGTGTGCGCATGTGCGCTGGAGACGTCTGAGCGGCATAGAGAGGTTGGCCTGTTGGATACAGCTACTCAGACAGTGCGTACCAGTTATTCTGGTGCCTATGTTTATACTCTTTCACAGCGCCAAACCACAGAATAAACAAAAGGGACAACAGCGAGTCGCAAAATTTGTGCTCAGACTACAAATTGCCATTTTGCGGATCGCTTCTGTTTACATTTTAGTATATATTACGATATTTTGCATTTTATCATTATTACGAAGAGTTCTGAGTTATATATAATAAAATTTTCATGGATGAAATCATTATAGTGCTGTAGCAGAAAATGCAAAAAAGTGGTAGTAGGAATCCATTAAATGAGACCAGTTGAAATAAGTGAATGTGTGCTCGCTGATGACATTGTAATAAACACAGAGAGCAACTTGCAATATAATGTGGACATATGGGTAAAAAAAACTGGAAGCTAAGGGAATGACAGTTAACATAAAGAAGACTAAGACCATTGCGATATCCAAAGTAGAACGGAAAATGTCGATCCAAATTAATAACAACAATATAGAGCAAGTGGAAAACTACAATCAATCAACAATCAACAATCAACAATGGAAATGGAAATCAACAATCAACAGTCTTGGTCCAATTTTCCATTTCCATGAAAATTGGACCAAGACTCCGCGGACGTTTGGTAATTCAAAAAATTTTATTATTAAACCTTATATTATACTTTTTTATTAAGAATAAATGTTTAGGTACTTGTTTTTAATTTGTAATTTTAGAAGAGCTGTTAGGTAGCCACTTCGTTCTTGTTCATAACTTCGCTTAGGAGTAATGGTTTATTTTGTTATAATACAAGAAAATAGTGTACCTGCACATGGAATTATTGCTTATTTTCACAAAATTAACTTGATTAAATTTTATTATGATTATCGGCAATATAATGTGTTGACGGGGCCAGTAGAGTACGCTGTTAAAGCTCCACTCATCGACGCTAACACCTACTACTAGGAAACCTAGTAAAACGTGTGGCGTGCAGACGGGCGCTATTATTAGTCCCGCCTTTTTATAGTCGCCCACCTAAATCATGGTTTCCTATAACCAAGTCAAAGTTTTCCGCCCTATATATTATGTGCATATGGAGGAGACAAAATAGTTTCAAATCCCATAATAAACAGCGGCGGCTAGTGAGTATTTTTAATGGGTGGGCAGCGGTATGCACAAACTGTGAACGTGTATTGTTATTATATTTAATGGCACAAACGCTGAACATTCATTATTATTATCATAATTAAAAATAAATAAATTGTGTCTCAAATTCTTTCTTTAATTATATTTGGATTGGCAGTGCCTACCCTGCCATGCCCAATAGGCCGCCACTGATAATAAAGTAGAACCAAATACTGTGTAGTGACGCCGTAATTATAGTCTATTGTGGAGAACACAAGCAGGGACATTTGGTAAAACGAGGTTTGTTGTTTGTTAAAATGAACCAAATACACCAAATATGCATAATGCAGTCTCTGTCGTGAGACGTCATTAGAACTGGATAACAAATTATAGGTGATGCCTGTTCCCTAGGTATTTATTGTGCAAATGTATACTAACACACGCAAATAACACTTTCATAATTCCATTTCTCTACAGATGTAAGTAGAGAACTTTTCGGTCAAAAACTGAATCCTTGATTTCAAACCCATTTTTAAATCTGGAAGAACACGTTTTCCGTAAAGAATGAACTGCCTGCCATTGTATCAGTTCAATCGAGGGTGTAAATACCAAGCGCGAATTCTAAACATCCATATAACTACTAGTATGAAATATTGATGTTTCATACTGAATTTTATGAACAATTCAATGGTTTTGTTTAAATTCAATCGATTTTGCCCTAATTTTTGATAGACTTTGATATAACGTTCAAGAAATCAAGAAAGATGTAAATCTAAAAAAAAAGAACACCTAGAATTAGAATTTCTTGCGGATTACACCATAATAGTGCTGGGTTATGGTGAGACACCACGTTGTATGTTATACCGATATAATCTGCGATGAAGTAAGGACAAGCTGTCTAAGTTCCCATCGCAACTGTCTGTGGTGGTCGACTGTTCCCCCGATACTAGTTTTACTTGATCTGCCGTAGAATATAGCTGAACAGAGTGCAACAATTTACACAAAATACTGAATTATACAACGGAGGAAAAAGTTGAAAGTATGCATCTCTTTAGTGTCAAATAACCAAACATACCAGTACAAAACAAGCCCACGGCACTTATATTAAAAACAAATTTAATGCAACCGGTGGTATTGATAACAAAAGAAAGTCACGCCCTAGCCGTAAGATTTTAGAAAATACTTGTCAACTAGCATGTGCTTCAGTAAAGAATGAGTCACAATTATCAACCCATTGTATTGCCAGTGATTTAGGGATATCACCTACAATAACGGCGGCAAAAGTTATGAAATGTCAAAACATCAAGAATTATTTTGTGTTGATACAAGTGCCATACTCTTCTTTTGTGAGAAAATATTAGACAAAATTCACGCAAACATTGCTTTTCTAAACCATATTTTATGTACTGATGTGTCTTTTTGGATAGTTGGGAAGTTAGCGATTAGATATTGGAACCGAACACCGTTGTGTCGCTCCCAATACCCAACTACGGCAAAAGTTGAATGTTTGGACTGGCTTGCTGGGCGATCATATTATATGATCTTTCTTCATTGACGGTCCTATAACTCCAAAAAATATTTAGAACTCCTTTAAAACCATTCCTTCCTTACATTCTACAAAGATCCAACTTTACGAACTAATTTAGGATTTATTTAAAAAAATATCTACCTAATAAAATACGGAATTTAGAAATTCAAACCATAAAATTAGAAGAGCGAATTACGGAATTAAACAGCATATCACCAAAGTTTAGCCATATCTGCGGCGATTTCGGCACTATGTTAAATAAAAGGATCGATGTAATGTTTGCACGCAGACCTATCTACATTAAAAAATTGAATATAATAATGTGGATAACGCATGTCATGGTTTGAGACCTTATTTTCAATATGCATCTCTTACTAACTGTGATGTGGGGAAAAGTTTCTGTATGTGTAAAGATATAGGTATTGACAAATAGGCGAACCCGTTTCACAAAAGAACATTTAGTGTATGTTCTGATAGTTAATGTGAATAAATCCTGCTTAACATAACAAACATAATATTGCTATATTATTTCAAATAAACAGTTTATAGTTATTTAGTATTTATTCATAATTTATGTAATAAAATTATTGTAAAGTTCAAAATCTTATTCTAAATATAAATTTAATGCGCCCATACGGCACTGGTAAACTCAATTTGACTCGCAGGTGTTCCGACTACAAGAGTCGGCCAAACAAATATCAATTGTGCTAATACGCTGCCACAAACGCACATGGTTTCCAACACTGGTCGAGTGTGATAGAGATCGATAGGATCTGTCGTCGATCCGCACCCTAGTTATAACACAAGAAATTAGTGTTTACTTAATTAGTCACAATAGTAACTTGATTTAATTTGATTGTGTATACCCGTAATATAAGGTATATATACGTATAGTATGCAATCTTAACAGCAGAGAAATTGCTATTCCCATCGATTTTGATGCGAATGAATAGGATCCGAATAACGTGTGACGTACAAACGGGAGCAGTCCTGCCTGTTACCAGATTAATGGCTTCCTCCCTGTATAAGGAAATACGTAGGTTTTTGATAGGCAATTTTGCAGAAATAATATATGTGACTAAACAAACAACAATAACTTCAGCCTTCTAGGTGCATCACGAGGTAATTTAACTGTTCCATGTATGTATACCTGCAACCTTCACGTCGAAAAAAAAAATGAAATAAGAGGCCGTTGTGTGTAAATGCAACTCCAAATATTATGGTTATAAATCTCTGCAAACCGCTAGTTGGTAATTATGCAAATTTTTATTAGCTGTAGGTTTACAGTTCGCATTCGCATGTGCCATTATGTTACACAGAAATCTCAATATTTTATCAAGTACGTAAAAATGGCCTGAACCTCTATGTTTAAAAGACATATAATAAATATTACTGGAGGCAGTCAAGCCGGATCAAATAATAGTTCAAATGTGCTCTGCCCAAAATTACCAGACATTTATTGGTTTCTGTTAGAAAGGCTTTTATGCTTGTTGACGACTTCGTCTAGATTTCGTTTAAACAATTTGACAATGCTTTCTACCCTAATCCTAACATCATCCAGTTCTAATCGACTATCCCCTAAGAACTATTAAAGGTAAACTTGAAATAATAATATGTTCTTTATTATTATTGTTTGTATTAATATAGCTTAATTTGTAATACTATTTGAGATTTTCTTATTTATTTATACTACCTAGTATTCCATCTAAACATATTCACTCATTATTAAACAAAAATGCATTCCTACACATTTCTTTTACAAAATTCTTGTATAAGCTTTGTTCCGACACGCAGTTCGTGTACGGTTAATTACGTGAACCAATCAGACAAGATTGGAGTTCTCGATAACTGAAATATATTTTCTAAGTAGTTCACGTGATCACTAACCGTACGCGTACGGCGCAGAATGGTCCAGGAACGCGCTTTTGGGGAAAAATCTGGGGGGGGGGGGAGGGAATTTCATTTGCATAAAAAAAGGATTAAACATGAAATTAATTATTATTGGCAGAAGTAGATAAATTGTTCAAATAATGCTAGTTACTTTAGTTTTTAATCAATATGGTAGGCAAATTGCGTGTTGGAACAAAGCTATGATTTATTTCAAGGATTTTTCGTTTTATGACTTAATAGCCACAACAATTTACATTTGTCAATAACACCCGATATTCACAAAAGAAATGTAAACACAATCCGCACTTTTAACAGTTCTCAAAGCCATAAATACTATCTCTATTACTCCTCTCATGTAAAACGAAAAATTGTTATATCTTTATGCAAGCTACACCTGTGTTTACATAAAAAAAGCATGGAAAGTGCTATGGGTAGGTGAAAAGCAACTTTCTTTCTTACAAAAAGTAAAAAAAATCCTCGTTCCTTGGGTAATTTGAATTTAAATGAAATTTAATTAGAATTAGTATGCACAAACATGACTACCTTACACACTGTAATTAAATAAAAGTTAATGATCTGGAAAGCCAATTATTTCCTATTCCGCTGGTCGATATGAACGGTTCCCTGGCAAGAAATTTCAGCTGGAATTTTTCACTGTTTCACCATTATTCAATGTCCAGAATTATTTGTGGTATTATTGTAGTGCTTCATTGTTGTATTAGCTACAGTACGGTGAAATACTGTATTAAATGTACCCTCTATAAAAATACTGTACATATTAAAATGCAAATACTCGCTCGTTGTTTTAGAAAGTTAATACCTTCTTCTTCCAAACTCTGAGAAATCTGGGACACTTTGTTTACGTTTACCAAGCAAGTATACCGCAAGCGGTGCATTATTTTGCGCTCTTTCAGCGGTAATGCCTAATATGGCGACCGAATATGACTCTGGCAAAGTACCAAAACAACCACGTTATGCATGCAGGGAAAATATATATAAGTAATATAGGAGAGCAGATGTTGACAAAGTTTGTTGGTAGAAAATCAATTCAAAACTAGTTAGGTGGTATTGTTTTTAATTTTTTATTAGTTAAACTTACTTAGTTACCGACTTTTCTAAATCATTCTTACAAATAAAAATTGTTATGTATTATATGTATAATGGATAACCAATAGGAATTACAGGCGAACCTCAACTTACGAACGTCGTATCTAACGAACATTCGAAGTAACGAACAGCCAAAATTGTTATTTTACTAACTCTCACGCTCTTATGAACACGTATTTGGTAGTTCCTCGTTTTAACTATGCGCGTGTACCCGATATATTTCAAGGCATAACAAAGGACCTAAGTCAAACACCAGAAGATATTTATGGCGAGCTCTGGCTGGTTTGCAAACTTCAAACGACGAATAAATATGAAGAATATAAAAGCATGTGATGAATCTGCAAGCGCTGACCATGACGCAGCCAAAGATTATCCTGGAAGATTAGGTGCATTAATTGAGAAAGGCACATCAAATTTTTAATGTCGACGAAACTGGGCTCTACTGAAAAAAAAAATGCCGCCTCGTACATTTATTGCCACTGAAGAAAGGAAGGTAGCTGTGTTCAAGGTCTCAGAAGAACGTGCAATTGTGCTTTGAGGTGGAAATGCTTCGAGAGATTATAAATTGAAGCCGCTTGTCGTATATCATTCAGAAAATTCAAGAGCATTTCGAAGAGTCAATAAAAAAAACTTGACCAGTAATTTGGAGATCAAATAAGAAAGGATGGATAACTTCGTCAATATTCCGTGAATGGTTTTTAATGGTTTGGTTACTTTGTGCATGCCACTGAGAAATATTGCAGAGAGAATAATTTAGCTTTAAAAATTTTATTGATTCTTTACAATGCGCCGGGTCATCCTAAGGAGTACAACAATGCGTCGTTGTTGGAAAAATTGTGTCACCAGTTTTTTACAGCTATCGAAGCAAGTGTAATAAGCGATGAAGATATCAATCAGGCAATTATAGAAATCTTCGTTCAATTGAGTTTAGAAATGGCAGCTGCAGATATTGAAGAGTTATGTGAATCTAATTATGAATTAATACACATTCATGATGGAGTTGGAAAAGAAGCAGATGATATTAAGGGAGAACGAAAACGAAACCAATATCCATAGGTTCTAACGGTTCAAATGATTGGTAGTTGTTTAAACCAATAAACCCACTGTTCTGATTACTCCTCCGCATAAAGTATTCATTAATTCGGGACGGTACGTGTTTCGGGATACGTGGATTTCCATTATCAAGTCGAATAACCGAATGAGCGTGAAACTAGAAACATGCACTTCTTTTTCTTCTCCCTTCATTCCCTCCACCTATCCCTACCATATGTACAACTTCTCCCACACTCCGAACGCAAACATTCTTAGAAGGACCACCCGAGTGTTCTCAACTGTACGCATTTATTACTCCAATAAATCCATTAGTACGGAAAATAACAAGGGCGCTTCTTCCCGATTAAGAAGGTTTTTGTTCTTTTTAATATGAATGGATTCATAAGCATCTAGCTCGCGCGTCGATTTATATTTTGTCCGGCTTTTACCATATGTTCGCCAGACATCCAAAAAAATCCAAAATGCTTTAAAGGCACTGGAGCAAAACGATCCCAATGAGGATAGAAGTACTACAGTGTGTCAAGGTGTTAAGAAGCAATTAGCTTGTTATATGCATGTTTATGACGAAAAAAGAAAATCTTCATTCAAACTTCACTTGATTCATTTTGTAATAAACCTGACCAAAATCCGGATAAACCCGGACCAAGTTTCGAAAAATAAAAGGGATAGACAGATGAATAAAATTTTTTCCTTTGATGTTTATGTGTATTTTTGTAATAAGGAATGTACAGAGAATTACCTTTTATTATTTATTATATATGTATGTAATTTGATATGTTAATTTAAAATTTTACTTTTATTTATGGACTACTAAATAAATTCTTTGTAATATGTAACTTGCTTTTTAATATTTCACAAAATTTTACGAACACCCATAATCGTATATGTACGCGATAATAATGATAACTTACACGAGACATTACAAATTCATAAGTTCATAAGTTGAGGTTTGCCTGTATATTTATTTCAGCAAGTTCACTAATTTGCAATGGAAACAAAATTCCATAAATGTTATCGCCCAACCGACGTTTCTCGTGCCATAATATAATAAATATTATACCTATATTTTTGAGTTCACTAAACGTTTTTGTTATTAACGAATAGCAGAAGTAAATCACGAACACCCTTACGACTTCAATGAGTGAATGATTCTAAATAAGTATTTGGATAGCTCTGTATCTGTAGAAACTACAAAGGAAAAAAGTCTTAAAATTTACAATTAGTGCCTCTGGTAAATCCTTGGAAAATATGCTCTTCTCCAGATCAATAGTGAAACCACACTGAGTTGCCGAAGTATCATATATACTTAGAATTATTTACTCATTCACGTTGTAAGGGTATTCATAATTTATGTTTACCATTCCAAACGACTCTGTCATATATTTTTTTAGCCGTTTACGTATACTAAAGTCACATATAGAATGCATATGCAGTGAGGTCCTAAAGTATGTAATAAAATTCATAAAAGTGAAGATTTTTTCCGTAAAATTGCTCGTACTCTTATAATAATTTTATGCAATAAGTATATGCTACTTTGCCCGACATAGTTATTGAATTTATGACGCCATGGACATTTTTCTTAAATGGCATATATTGCATTCTCCTGATTGATGGGGTGTTCGCTATTCGACAATCACAAAAAGAGTAATATATTGAATTAGAAATGTTTAAGAAGAAATTAACCGATAGTTTCCTAGCCAACTGACCACGGTGCCATTTCCATTTGCGGAGCCTTCTATCTAAAAGTTTCTATTACCCAGATAGCACAAACATATTCTGAAAATATTGGGGGGATATTGAAAAAATATATTCTATGAACTGCATTTCAATGTATCGGATATTTTTTAAATATTCGTGGAACTAGCAAATGTGAGAAAAATTTAACGTCCTAGGAATATTCCTGATGTTTATTTTACGTATATTTCTGTTCAGTTCATATGAGTTCTGATTCCGGATACATACAACGTATACCTTGGAGATATTTACAGAATGTTTCTTAGAGTATTTTATTTTTATATTGTGGAAAGATGTACAATGTGCCTCAAATTAAATGAGAAACTGAAGTATAGTTTACGGTTTCAATCCTCTAGCATTTGCGTGTTTAAGGCTAACGCCATCCACTTCGCAACACTAGATACGCTGCGTAACGAGTTCCCGGCTTTTTCAACCAATCGTGGGGCTGTTTCAAATTTAGAAAGAAATTCACTGAAAATATATGTTATAAATAAATTTTAATTGTATTCCTTTGTACCTAATTTATGAGTGTTACACATATATACAATAATATTACAAATTAAATAAACATTGTTTGCCTTGATTCTAACTTAACACAATTAATAATGAAGTCTCTATCAGATCAATTTTCCTGTACAAGAGAGGGTGAAATGGGAACTAAAAATCTGTAAGTAGAGTTTATGAAAATACTTCTAGGAAACTTAAAAAATGTTTACTAGGGTTTACACGATATATATACAGTGAATATTAATAGGATATTCGAGAATAAATTATATATTATATGACTATATATAAAAAATATTTTATAATATTCTACCATGAATTATCCGTGAATATATTTTAGCAGGCTGAATATATATTGCATATTCTACAAATATTGGAATATATATGTTCAATATTGCAGATTGTAAAGAATATTTTTGGAATATGTTGTGCTATCTGGGTATTCGCTATCTAAAATGGGTGTTTTAGAATCCTTAACTTTCATAAACCTTGTTGTAAGTGATCTCGCTGAAGGTTTATTTTTGGAATACGACACTATTAGAAAAGGGTTATTTAGTGGTCGTTATGAGCACACGAAACACACGTAAACCGAATTTGCTGTAGCATTTAATTTGTGTAATGTAAAGCAAACCGACTTTTTCGTCAAAAACGGGTTTAAAAGAAATGTTCAAACCAAAACTAAAAGTGTGTGTAGATGAGGCGAAGTTCATCGTCTTCTTTTTAAAAGAATAAAATGACATACCTTACCTGCTATTAGGCTGTTAAAAGAATGAGTGAAACTTATTCAAATAATGAATTGTTAAATATTCACCCACAAATCCAGTACAATTGTCTTCATAACGCGGTTGTAATAGGGAATTAGTAGGTACTTGGGCAACTATAAAGTGAATTTTAATCTAGCTTTCCATTAATACTTGTATCAATTACTACTTTATAAACATAACATTTCCAAAGCCGGTCTTAAACTAGAACAAACACGCAACTTGTCGAAACTAAACTTCAAGCCAAGCTAACTCCTGATATCGTATATAAGATATGAATTTGCATGAATGTTATTATCTGTCTTCTGTACTTATTCTTGTGTGTTTGTGATTTACAAATTTAAAAAAAGTAATTGAAGTGAGCTGAGAAAATATAGCTGAATTGAAATAAAACTTATATAAAATACTTCGCCTAACTCCCATAATTTCTCAGTTCAAATTTGCCTCTAAATATATTTACTTTTAATTGTCTAAAATGTGTTTGTGCTATACGAGTGGCAAGCACCTGATAGGCTAAAAGTCCCCTAGTTTCACTAAATTTAAGTCTAACTTTTTTTGAAATATCAATTTAAATCTATAAGAATCGAATGAGTAAGGTGTTTAGCTAAAGCAACAGGTTGTTTCCTATTGTATAGAAATTCAAATACTAAAGGGTAGATGTTAGATATTGAGGAAACTCCAGTCTCCATTTCTAGTTTAAGGGAAATCAATGGCACCGCAAATTGACAGCCATACTTTTCATTCAATTAAAATATAATTTACGAACAGTTAAGTATCTGGACTATGGAGTACATATATCAAAGAGGTTAGCGTTCCCACATATTAAAATAATCACCAACCTGCAAATTTGCATCCCATTATTTCGATTCTCATACAAACGGTCCTAACGTAATCACTGTAGGGCAGAAATCGTATTTTACTCGCGATAATTGGTGGGTCCAGTTTCTGATCGACCACGGTGTAGGTGTTGGTGTTTCCAGACAACAGCTGCAACAGACGCACTCATTATCATCGCATTCCAATCGTAAATCACACAAATATTCGGCTTTACGTTCACATGGTCGATTCCGTAAAGTACTCACTATATTATTATGAAAAGTATTCATGATGAAAGTTTTTCAATATAAAATTTAACACATTATTTGATAAAATATTGCCGTATGTATACAAAAAAAAATGTTTCTTTATTTTTAGTGGATTTTGGCAGGCAAGCTTTCCCAGAAATAGTTTTGTTTTAATTAACTGTCTGCATTGGAGACTATGAAAAAAATAGTAGTAATAGATATAGGTATCTTGGCTCCCAAACGAAAACATTGCAATGGGAATTTTTGTTAATAGAAATATTTATGAATATTACCAGCTAAAATGCACAAATTGTATTTAAAAGGATTGCCCACAAGTATAAAATCAAGTTTCATTTCATAATTTATAATACCAACATCCGGCTGTGCTTTCTATTTATAGATCCCCAACTTGAAATGGATATATTATTGGTTAAATGCATCGGTTTCAAAACACGGTAGATGTATGAAAATATCCCGAATTAAAATAAATATAATAGCAGTAATATTAACTCTAAACCAACGTGGTGGGTTTCTAGCACATAAAAACCCCGTACTGAGTCCATGGGACTCCATATCTCAATTACCCTTTTTTGTAAAATGCGTACTGATTTTGCGATCCTGCAGTGGGACTCTGTGTTGTATCGACGTCTACTGCTTCAAAGCGAGCATAGATGTCGAGACCCGCTGGCGATTCTCGTCCA
>JARFOC010034114.1:0-27444 GCA_031763485.1 Osmoderma eremita
GCTGAGGATGGCAACTTAGTTGCCGAAATACGTATCCAGGAGTTCTTCACTCATCGAGGTGGTAAGGGTATTTTATTATTATTTTTTACTATTTTAAGCCACCGTATCCTATTTTGTATTTTATATCACAAAGATTGAAAAGATGTTACGATGTTTCAGTTGCAATTGCAGGTAGCAAGTTGATTTACGCGAGAAACTAAATAAAACATCACCGTTACTAAATGATTATTGAATTAGTCTGCAGAAGACTGGATGAGTCGCTGCTTCATTTCCGTGGTCGTCTCAGCTTCCGAAAAGAAAGAAATCAATCGACGGACTGTAAGAAGGAACCGCCTCCAATAAAAGTTGTTCGTCAAAACTTTTCTCCAAAATGTTTGCGAAAAACGTTAAAGAGGAAGGATCATCTTGCATCGAGATAACGCTCGAGCGAACATTGCTGCTTGAATGAAAGAGTATTTGAATGCTCGAAACATTGGAATAAGGGTACAGTCGTACAGTCCAGATGTAGCACCTAACGATTTCTTCTTATTTCTGGTTCTTAAGAATAAAGAATTACAAGCAACTATTGCCCTTGATTTCTCTATGGGATTACAATTTTGGAATTTTGTTTTCTCGGAGTAGCAAATTTGTAACTTAACTTGCTCCTGAACGGCTCAACCAAGAGTGAAAATTGCAAATGATAGTTCGATTCCCATCACACAAGTTAAAACTGCACAAAAGAACTATTTGGATATTTCCCATACCTCTTCTCAACTGTTAAACATTAATTAAACAAAAATATTGATTTTCGTATACCTCTAACTTATCCTACCAAATAGGATGTATAAATATAAGATCAGGTGAGGGATTTCTAAAGGTAATTGCTACCACAAACAGTTGTGCTTGGGTAAAGATCTGTTGGACAAACATTAAAGATACATTGCATTATTTGGTTACCTGATAAATGAAGTGTCGGTAAAGTTCTTCGGATAAATCCCATTTTGCCACGGTATCGTGAATGGATTTTATTGTACCTACTGAAACGAATATTACATATAAAATATTTTTTAACTTTCACTGTATGTAACGAGAAAAGTTTTTCATTGTCAATTCCACGTAGCCACTCTATATATACCTGAAATTGAATAATGCCAAATATTGCTCTTATTTTCATAATTATGTCATAATTAAAATATACAATAAAGTAATTGTCTACATACCGCTACGTCATGAGACGGAAAAGAATGCATTGTTCGCGTTTCTATTAGTGTTTTTAGAGGTTGAACACAACACCATATCAACTTCACTTAAGGCTACAGAACACCGTAATTAATAATTCTTTCTCAATATTCAGACACTAATACAAAGAGATTTTTATTGATTATCATAAAAAACTACTTTCGACGATAGCAATATTATTAACTGTTAATACTTTTCGTCATGAACTTACAGTCAGTTACGTACGAACTCCCCTAGAAATTTGTTTGTGTCGTTTGCATGTTATTGTTTTATAATTTTTGTATATAAGTGTTTCATTAATTATCATTATAGTAGCCTTTGTGGAGATTCACTTCATCCAATATTTATTTTTAAAAAAGGTGATTTTTGTGTTGTTTTTTTTTATAAAAAAAGAGTTAAATTACAGGTTGAGGTGTAAAGCGAGACGAACAAGGGATTTGGAAATAATCTGTACCACTGAACACCGTGTTTATCGAATCATTGAACACCTTCGACAGACTAGAAGTGTTGCTAAGAGAAAATCAACCGGACGCTGTTCTCGTTTAACAGAGGAAGTACTTGAGGATATTTGTACTTATCTAAAATGAAGCCCTACTAAGCCATTACGTCAATTGGCTCAACAAACAGGTGGGAATATCCATTTCAATACGTTACAAGTGTCAAGCAATATTAATAATTTTGTTCTGCTTCTATCATATAGCCCGCAAAGCAGAAATTATATTTTCATCTATACTAATTTTCACTTGTTCAAGAACTGTGGCGCTTAGATATGGAAGGGTTTTACCATCCATATCTAATCGTTTCATGAAAATTTGGTGGACGATGAGCTACTAAATCTAACCTTTATTTCTGATGAAGCAAGGTGTCATTTATCAACTCTCAAAACTATCGAGTTTGGTCATCAGAAAATCCTCGTGTATTTCATGAAACCCAATTACATCCAATGAAGACAGGTGTATGGATTACCATGTCACGTTGCAAAATAACTGACACAGTGTTTTGTTGAAGAAACTAACAGCAATGTTGGAAGAATTTAATTAATACGCTGGCCACCAACATTACCAGACTTAACACCACTAGAGTTTTTTTAGTTTTTTTAAGAAATAAGATATATCGTAATAGACTGCTGCTATTGCTAGTATTAGTCCAGAAAAACTGATTAATGTATTCAACAATATGAAAGAAGAATTGGTGTTTTGTGTGTATAATGGAGGTACACATTTTGGACATATATAAGCTTGTGACTACCACTTTTTACAGAGTGATTTTTTCAGGTACATTACATTGTGTATTGTTGTAAATGAAAATATGTTTCGTACTGCTTCAATTGTTTCAATAAAATTTATTTAAATGTATATACTAATTTCAGTACTGCGATAAAATTTTCGCAGCATGAATAAAAATATATGCCTATATTTTATATGATTATACGACTTCTTTACTAATGTGTCGCATACCTAATTATGTTACGCCACTGAATATCACTATACATCATTCACTTTAAGGCAAGATAGGATATTTAGGATGTTTGCTACTGGTTAATACGCAAAGCAAAATTACACACGATGAAAAAAGCTGTCTGTGCATACGAAATGTATGTTGGATAAAATGAAATATTACTGATCGCTACGTTTCTGTAATGTCAGTTGTCAATTTTTTTCGGTTGTTTTTGGTTGCTAATTTGGTTGTTTCTTGTGTTTCTAGTTACATTATTTGTTTAGCATATTGCAAAAAAGGCAGTAGGATTATAATACTACGTATTGGGAGTGATAATGGTTTGTTGAAAGTCAGTTGCTATATTTTCAATCGAAAAAAACCTCCGATTACCTCGAGGAAATGAACGATAAAGCATTTACAGAGTAGATGAGAAATGCATTATCAAAATTTTAAAAAAGCGATATTTGAAGTAATTCGTATGTTTCTTAAAACATTTTACCAAAATATTTGTTATTAGAAATTGGTGTTTAGGAGGGGGCCATAGGCCGCACGCACTTGCACCGCCCATATTGCGCACTTTGTGCTACAATGAATTTAGTGTTACTTTCAAAAAAAATTTACAAAGATTATAATTATGCCATTTTAATTTCAAATTACCCGCCATTATTTAATCAAATTCAATTTTGCGAGTGTTATACGGACGCCGATTGCAGCCCTATCTACTATGTTCTTAAAGTAAATGGACCTAACGTCATACGCGGGTTGTAAATATTGGCATCATCACCCCAGAAAGCAATTCTTCTTTATGACAATCAAATTAAAATCACTCAGTGTAACTGCATGTCATTGGGAACGCCTAGTGTATCATTTATTTTAGTAAATTCCAAAATTGTTACACAGAGGGCATTGAGATAATTAAAAAAACGTGTATAAGTATTCAAAACTAACCAAAATCTACAAAAAAAATATAAGTATTGATTTAGTGTACAGGAGTGAAGCAAGGAGATTGGCACCCAACATCGTTATTTCATACAGCTGTGGAAGGAGTGATAAGACCATGTGAAGGTAAGGGTACAATTAGGAGCAAATCACTACAAGCAATAGCATTTGCAGATGACCTAACTATAGCTTTATTAAAATACATTGCAACAGATCAATGAATAAACCATTGTGAACTGCTAAATTTAAATATCGTAGAGATATTTTGAATATTAAGCTGATGAGAGGAATAACTAAATGTTAATTTAAAAACAAAAAGTTAAACAAAGAATAGCAGCAGAATGTTGAGTCAAATAAGTATTAACAAAATATACGAAGGATATTTGTGTAATCATCAAGAATAATATTAAAAGTATATACAGTAATGAACAGCAATTTTATTATCAAAACATCCAACAGAGACTTGGGAATTTATAATTCTAGTTATTTGTTCAAGCAAATTCTTACCAGGTAGATAAAGCATTGGTTCTGCAGTTTGAAAAAGTCTATTTTTCCAGCTAATATCTTCCGATCGGAAATGCCTCTGACATACCCTGTGAGAAACATATACCATTTCCGGGTTTAATTGTTGTAATCGAAGATTTTGACATCGGATCATCCATTGATTAAACTTCTCCAAAAACTTATTCGGATTTGGAAAGCGATGCCTTGGAGAAGTTTTATCTTCACATCCATGAACAGCACATTGATTTAACTTATTCATTTCCTAAAAATATATAATCTACTTTGAAGCAAACAATAATATAACAATTATGATGAAAATAAAAACTGTTAAAAACGAAAATAACCGCAATTCTATTCAAATAAAAGTTATTAAATGCATTTTTATCAAAAGAATATTATGGTTTAATGCTATGAATTTAAGTATCTCTACAGATAACAGAATCAATTGTAAGCTCTTTAAATTTTTAGGAGCAACATTTTACATTTATATACTTACCAGGAAATCACAATAACGTTTTTCTGTTCTGTCCTTGTATAAATAAACTCTACATCGATTATTATTAAATAAATAGAATTAGAATTTTTTTTTAATCCAAATATTAACCCTCCATAGCACAACATCTGATCTAGTAAATATGTATGAATTATGGAATAACTACATGATTTAATATTTTACGAAAATTATATGGAGTATCAAAAAAAAAACTGTATATATCCCATTGTACCAAGAAACCGCAGCAGAACTTCGAGACCCACGCCGGTTCCGATGTGCACAAAAAAATGGCGGACTGCACTTTCTGCTTCAATCAGGTTGAGAAACACAAAAATCAGAGGTGTTGGCCATCGTGGTAATCAGACAAATATCTAACACAAATGTTCCCAGATGCGCGGTAGCCTAGCGGCACAGAACAGCAACTATGAAAGCTCCTTGAAAGATGTAAAATTGAAGCCTGAAGAATTTAAAATTAAAGATGACAAGACGGGGTGATAAAATTATTGCCCCAAGAAGACAGTGTAGCTGAAATACAAAAATTAGGATAGACTAGTTGAAAGCATGTATTCAAAAATGAATTGTCACTACCTGGTTCTAAAAAAAGTAAATTACCCGATTCATTTTGAGAGGTGGATGATAACCTTGTATATATGCATTATATGAGCTTACTATTACTTATATATACAAGGATGATAATCATAGACACATATACTTGTCTATGATGATAATGGACATAATCCTTCATTACCAACTTTCGAAAAGGATGCATGAGGGATAGCATCATGATTAAAGTACTTCTTTATCTGATAATTATAATCAGAACTATGAAAGTGCTTAAGACATATTCGAAGATGTACTACCCTATAAACACTTGAAAAGCTATTTAATATACAAGACTGGTGAATCTTAGGCATGTCTATTAAATTTAAAAAAATAAATCTAAGAAATTTATGTAAGAATCAAAATTTATTACTCAGGTTTAGAAGAGCACAAAAGACGACGTCTAACACTACTGTGGAATGCTAGCGGCAATTGAAAATTTCCTTGAAATTCTTACCAATGCACATATGGAGGTTAGCCGCATATTCGACCATTTTCGACATTAGGTTCTTGGCATCAATATGGCCAACATTCAATTACTTGAAGTTGAATTTCTCGTATATCAAAGGTTGGCGACTCTGGCTCGGGCGGGGCCACAGTATACTGTGGCGGGGCGCTGCGTCTTGGGGTTCGTTTGTTGGCAAGGTTGCCTAATACCATACCCAAATTGATACTTCAGGGTCAAATTAAAACCAGCATAAATAGTTACCTTGAAAGAAAAATATTGTAAGGCAAATTATTTTTGCTTTAACTCATGAATGCCTGACAGCATCTATTTAATAAAAAGTATATTTACTTAAATATCTAAGGTACATTTTACGATTACCGTATAGGTAATAGGTTTGGAATTTCAAATGTGTGGAGTGATATTAAAACAGATTTTAGTAGAATTTCTATTTCTAATAAATGAAATATAATGTATATGTTCATATCACATTAAAAATATATATAACTTCTGTATCTGTGTTCTCATTTGGTGCAGTGCATGAACAATGCAATAGTACAACCATTAAATAATATATTTAATAACGTGTAAGGTGAATATTCTTACTACTATATGGACACAATTTACAACCATTTTAATAAATGAATGTTCTTTAATATCCAAGTAAACTAAATTAATTAACAACCAACAGATAATATTCATATAGTACAATGAGTATGACTGAAACACAAACCCACAACACTGTCTATCTCATTCAGCCAGAACAATTGATGTTTTGTTTTAGGTTGCTTTCCTGCTCAAAAATACTATGATTTCAGGGAAATACGGGTTGATACAGGTATAAGGATTGATAGTTACTGTTTATCGTTACTTTTTTTGTCTATCTAAAGTATCTTATCTAGAATATTTATAATATCCAAGTATCCATTTAACCCGCAGATATATCATAGATGACAGAAAAGTTACTTATGTAGTTGCAAGTCTTAAAAACGATTTCAGTAATAACAGAATTTTTTTCGTGTTCCAAAAACATTCATTTACTTATCGTTTATAGGTATGAGTATAAACAGTGAGGAGGGAAGGAACAGGATTTTGCAAGAATGTCTTACTAATTTAGAAGAATGTGCTACGTTAATAGGTGAATACTTGTCGGAAGATGAAACGGATGATCAAATAGCAATTATTGAACAAGTAGCAAAGGAATATCACGAAGATAAGATGAAACGTAATATATCCAGAGCAGCCATAAAATTAACAGAGGAATATTTTGATAAAGAAAATAATGAAGGAATAGATATAGAAGAAATATATGAAGAAAATGTCAGGAATAGTGTTACTCACATTATCCCATTTGAAGCAGATCCAGATATGGAAAAAATCATGAACGCTTTGAGAAATGTTAGTAGCGTAACTGGAGCAAGACAGAATGCAAATAACAGCATTGTTTTGACTCAAGTGACTCAGTTACCATTAGATCCGATAACTAAAACTAAGATGCAAGATCCATGGAAAAATAAAGTGTGCGGACACCTATATGAACACAACGTGATTGTCAGCTATATTAAGTCAAAGAAATCAAAAAACATAAAATGCCCATATGTAGGCTGTGGAAATACAAATATTCAAATATCAGACTTAATTAAAGACGAGACTCTGTCATTAGCTATAAGAAACAACCAGGAAAATCCAGCACTCAGTAATAGTATAGAGGAAATAGATTAATATATTTTGTAATAGAAAATTACTTTGTTTACTATAAAAAAGTGGTATTTATGTTGGTATTCTAAATTAAAAATTTTGATTTAGTTTATATAAATTAGGAAAAAGACACTGAGGCAGTGTAGCAATCGTGCATCTAATAAGAAAGAGAATAATTAAACAATTTACTATTTGTGGTGAAGTGTAAGAATATATGGACAAAAGTAATTTATTCATACAAATCAAGGTTTATAGCGTTTATTTTAAATTATAGGAATAAATATTTACAATAGAAGGAATGTAACAATGCCCTGACAAACAGACGTCGCAGCGCTGCCAATAGTGTATCTGCAGTCAATCCTACCAATTATTTGTTGTCAAATAATGGCTGCAATAGGTGGGTAATGTCGTCATGTGGTGAAATGCGCGAGATATCAATTTGCGTTTATATTTGTATCGTGATATTTACGGGTCACTCCGTCAGTTTCAGAAGATAAATATATGGACTTTAGCTTTTATGACAGTTTTAGTGTTTACTTATATTAATATTAAAATAGAAAAACATTAGTGACTTTTTTTTTATTAATACATAAATATGTTAGTATCTGAAACAGTTCTATTACAATAGAATATAGTTATGATTATGAATATAATGGCATAATACAATAATAATTATTATTCGATATTGCCCAAACAGGCTCCGAATAAATTGTAACATTCATAATTAAGTTTTGTTGCCCTTATATTCGTATATAGGACTGGTACATTCTTAGGGGATCGCGAGCGACCACCAACACATTTTCGTACGGTAAAATTTTTCTTTCTACCCCTTATTATTCTATTCCTTGGCCGATTGTCTGAAACAAACAAAACAGTTTTTTTTTGCTCGATACTATTTTTAAAATGTTTAGGATAATCCACCAATAAGATATGTACATGTACAAAAAAAGAAGTATTTACCCATTCCAAAGTTTGAAAGTGCTGATACTAGCCCTGAGACTGTTTTGATTTTCTCTAGGTTTGCAATCATCTTTTGAAATGCAGGGACAATTTCATTTGGAGATTTTTCAATACAGTATTCCAAGTCTGCCGACAACTGCTCTATAAGGATTTTTCCTTGTTCCTTGATAGTATCATCTGATGCCTCAGTTTCTATGATGACGTTTTCTGCTGGGTAAAAGGTGTTATTCAATGGTAATTCTTCAAGTACTTCAAATACTTCAGGTACATTTGGCAGGCAAGATTCATTTTCTGCAGACGAAGGAAGTAACCAAGTGGAAGCCGGCATCTTTTCCGTTGCAATACAATTAAATAATTTTCCTTTTTCAGTGTTATGAATTGCCTTGTTATATTTTTTAGAATAAGTTACCATACAGTAGAGATGGGATAAACGGCTATTTTCAAATAACCGTTATCACCGCCACTTATTTTCCAATAACCGTTAACAGTTCTCGTTATTATCGTTCACGGTGCTTTGGATATGCTATATATAATGATTGTAGGATGTAATACATACAAATAAGGGTAATACTAAATAGCTGTGCGATATTTTATAATCAGTTCTCTAGATGGAATATCAAACATTTCCCTGTTGGGATCGCTTATACACAAACACACAACTAGCCCAAAAGGAGAATACAACGTAGACACGTTTAAGAAATAGAAATTCATATCGAATTATTAACTTAAAGAAACAGCGCCAGGATAGTTTCTAATTTAAATTCAATATCTGCTTGCTTTTCTCTTAAATCGACTAGAAAAAAGTACCGCTTCTGCCTCTTCGTATTTTATCTAAACTTAAATAATAAGCTGTCGTACATATCGCACTGATATTCACCAAGTGAATATTATTAACGAGAACGGGGACGAAGAACCCTAAAGAGTACCAGTTTTTGAGAGAGTACTGGATCAAGCGTTATCGGCTACCAGTTATTTTGATAACTGTTAATATCGAGAATCGGTTCAAACAGTTATCGGCTGGGAACGGTTATTGATAATAGTTATCAATATACCGCCCATCCCTACTATACAGGGGCAGTCAATGTTTACAATGTCAGTGTTCACAAATCATACCTGTGGTTCCATGGAAATAGGAGCAGCACATACTTCTTGGGAAAGATGAAAATCAGCAACTTCTAAATTGTGATTGTGGGTGTGTATTAAAAAAAATTCACATGGTAGTTCTCTTAATAAAGCACCCATGCCTTTATTATTACCTTGATATCTCTTTTTAATTGCATGCAATGTTATTCTAATAAGAGATGGGCAATTAGTATTTTTAGTCCGACTTTTCTGTGAAATATCATACACCTTATTGGATCGTGTGTTATGTTTGCATTTTAAAAATTGCTTAAAATTTACATAACGGCCAGCAGTTGATTTTGTCTGACTTATACTATATTTAGATTTTGTATTTTCTTCGTATTCTTTAATCCATGATTTTATATCGTCCAATGTGGTGCATTCAGTAAATAATTTCATATGTAATGAATTGTTTATATGTTTCAAATCAACAATTTTAGTTTTTCGTTGGGGTAACATTTGCTGTAAAAATAAATGAGGTTAGATATACGAGAAATTAATATAAACATTTTAAGCTTCACCTGCACATATTCCCATTTCACATTCTCTGGTTCTTCACACAAGAGTTCAAACATCATCACCTTTATCTATCTAAACATCTGGCAATTTTTCATAAAGCAATATTGTATACATATAGTTCTCCAACGAAACAGCCGACTTTTGCCAGCGTTCATGTTAAAATCATACCAACACAACTTTACATTCAACAAATGCATACTAATGTCATTTCGTCCGGATAGGATTTCATCAATTAGAACCTTGTCAGTTGCATACATAAAGGAAGTTGCCAACGCACTCACTTGACATTTATCGTTTTGAGGTTGCATTCAGTGTTGATAGTTGTAGAATTGAGAAGAAAAGTGAGTGTAACCTAAATTTTGTTTGGAAACCTGCACAGTCTCGCCAACGCCAAAATGTGAGAAGGATATGTAAACAATTTTTCTGTTTTAAAAATAATTAAATTATTGAAATAGAAAATAAACACAATATAAAGAAAGATCCACACACATGTAAATAACAGAATGGCTAAAATTAATAGGTTATCTTTTGTTTGGAAACCCAGATAGCGTAAAATGATAAAAAAAAATCATTCTTTTAATCATTTTACGTTGTTGGCAGCTCCGCACAGGTTTCCAAACAAAACAAATCGACGTCATCACTTTTCTTCTCAATTTATTTAACCATAACCTATATGTCACATGATATGCTTGAGCAATGGCAACCATCTCATGAAACGACGAAAGATGGCCATGTTGTGTAATGAAATGGCGAAATAGCACAGGAGTTGTACCATGGCACATACCGAAGATATGAGATATGCAGAAATACAAATATCTATACTGTCAGTTCGTTTTAGTAGGGATTGGATTGTATCTTTCTCCCCATAGATAGGGAATTTTTTTCTCAAGTTCCTCTTCTCTGCATTCTATTCGATTCGATTCTATGGTATATGCATGGTACCGTGCGAGCAACAAATCCCCAGAACTACGTGATTAATCAATTTAGTCACTTTTTGTTTGTAGTGACAATAATAATGCCATTAGGGGGCATATATATATGATTAAAGTTGATAACTTTCTATTTTTGTTGTACTGAATAGTAATATATTAGCTTCACTAAATAAAATTGTCTGTCCCGAGTAAAATAAATAGTAACCGACGGCTCAGCTTTTATGATTCTAGCTCTACCTATACCGGAGAGCAAAAATGATTGTTATATCTGAAATTTACAGCAACATTGTCTTCCATTCTCTTATGAAATTACTGCAACTTCATCCATGACAATCATTTTTGTTCTCTCCGTATAATCTCATGTTTGAATTTTGACTTTTTTTGTGTGGCGACATCTAAACGGCTCTTTCCCCAACTATTAGCGGAGTTCTGAACCGTCTTCTAATGCATACCCGCAAAACATTGTGTGGTAATTTGCCCCAAGAACTTTTAGCAAACATTTTATCTGCAAATTAGCCAGAAAGCACTTGTTTTCTGATTAACAACGAAAATGCATGTTTTTCATTTGCAGCATAAATAGATATATATATTTACATGAAGGAAACTTACATTTTAGGTTAAAATTGAATTCAATTATCTGTTAGCTATAAATATAAAATGCGCTGTTGTGTTCCGAACTGTAAAAACCCATCTAAGCAAGAGATACTACATAGATTTCTTTGTATGTATGAATTGGTGTGCATCCTTGGATTTATTTACCTGTAATTTTACATATTTTTCAAGGTTTGTAACTTCCTAATACCCTCTTCCCATTCTACTTTAGATGCTCCTATTTTCAATATTTTTGCAAATACTAATTCGATTACTTGAAGTTGAATTTCTCGCTTATTAACTGTTGGTCACCCTGCCTTGGAGGGACGCAGTGGATTTTGCAGCTGTATTCGCTTGTTGCCAAGGTCGCGTATACCCTGTCATAGCCATGACCTATAAGTAAAAACAATTTTAGCAACTATGCTCAACACAGTATAAAATGTTTATTAGCATTGTACGATAACATGATTTATGTAAAATATACTTACACTGCATTTACATTACATTACACTCTCACCATTAAGATTATCGAAAATTTAAAACAAATTACTAACCGGGTATGAAATCCATTCAAACTGTAATGTAATATTCTCCTTTATCAAAATTAGTTAATTCAAATTTAATTCTATAAAATTTTAATAGAGAAACATGTGGGGACATTAATGAAAAATTGTATTTTGGCCAAACATCCTACATAGATGGATAATAGAATAGTTATAGCTTTATAATAAAATTATTTATACCTGTATCATTAATTGTACTTGTATTGCCAAACTTCTGATCATATGTCATATGTAACCTTTTTGGTAAAAGTAAAGTAGGAATCGTTGTCTTCTTTAGAAACATGTTAGACGATATATCTGCTTGTGTGAAGTGTTTATGGCATATCCGATGACTTCTATAAAGTAGCTCAGGTTTTATGTTGTACAATTTAGCATTTCCACAAGCATCTACCCACTTCTTCAACCTTTCATAATCTACATGTGGATTGGGAAACCTATGCCTACTACTCTTCCTATCTGAACATCCAATAACAGCACAATTTCGAAGTACCATGTTTACTTAACTGTAAATATAATAATTAATGGCTTAAAGAATATTTTATTTAAAAAAAGAGGCATTCAAGTATTGTCGGATGTAGAGCATATGTAGTAATGGCAGTAACACAGGCAGTAATGTGTACAGATTTGGAGAAAACTCTGGTCGCATCATTTAATCAAAAATGTCAACATCACAACCGCCATACCTATATTAGCTATAATCACAACATAACAATCACCATACAATCAAAATAAAAAGCGTTATCGTTCATTTGTATTGGGTTTGACGTAGACTTTTGTTTGAAAACCTGTCCAGTCTCGCCAACGGTTAAATGATTAATATACGAAATTTTAATCATTTTACGCTCTTGGCGACACTGTAAGTTTCCAAACCAAGAAAAAACACGTGACTAAAATTAACCTGTATAAATCTACCTCTTGTCATTCCAATGCTGGTTCTTGTATTACTTTGTAGAACTTTTGTGTGCTGTTTTCCTGTTCTGTGACCACTGCTCTTTAACTTGTTTGATCTTTTAATCATTTTACGGTGTTGGCGGCACTGCGTAACAAAACAAATCGACGTCATCATTTTTCTTCTCCATTGAAATCTGCAATGAATTTCACCGTTCGCGTGTTTCTGCTCCATCTACTGCGCTTTGCGGCTACTAACGCATATGCGCGGTAATATTCAAATGAAATTATTCTTAATGTTGAAATCATTGCAAAACGCCGTGAGTTTCCCTTTCTCGCAATTGTATTTCAAAGTATCTCATAATCTGCTATCGTTTAATTATTTTATTTCCATTCCTATAATGTCGAAGACTATACTATCTCTAAATTTGTTTTAATTAAGGCCGGTATTACATTATCAAAGATGTTTATTTTATAAAATATGTTGCAGCGTAATGTATCATCTTGTATAAGAGTTATACACATCGGTTCCACAAAATATATGTTTATAAGTGATGAGATCGATTTGTTTTGTTTGGAAACCTACGCAGTGGCGCCAACACCGTAAAATGATTAAAAGAACGATATACAAATAATAGAGCAGGGTCACACAACAGGAAAACCGCACATAAAAGTTTTACAAGGTAATACAAGAATCAGCACTGGAATTCTCTATACTAATCATTTTACCGTTGGCGAGACTAGGCAGGTTTCCAAACAAAATGTAGGTGACATCTTTCTTAAATCTACCGTCAAATCCCGAAAACCGAACAGAGATTCTAGCTCTAGACAACAACAATTATTGGTTTTGTTTCTGAAGCTATTGTTGGAAGTAAAAGTGGTTTATTATCAGCTTTCAGATAATCTGTTAATAATAGTAATGTCACTTTGTCTGCACTGCGATTAATGTTTAGGAATAATTAATACGAACTTTGTATTGTGGTTTGACATTGCTAATAATTCAGATAACTCGTCATAAACTCTACTTATGCAAGTGTAGTGTTGGTTGCATATATATTAAAATATGTTTGAATTACGAGAATTCAACTCCGGAATTATTAGTTGCTTATTTATTTAGAGAACGAATATACATACAAGAGAAACAAATAATCTAAAATAATGAAACTTTATTCTCAGATAATTATTATTTTTCTAAACCTTAAGAAATTATTTAAAAAATAGTATATACAAATCGGTATTGTACGTTTATAAGTTGTTATAAATACTGAAGTAAACTCCCATATCTTCCTCTTTAACGTCGCACTCTTTACTGTTCTTTCCAACTACGCATATTGGCTTTTTCCCTTCAGAATACTCGTTTTTGTCGTGCTTAACATATCTTCTGTCCAATAATGTCACAAGTTCGCGGAAGCATACGCAGTCCCACGGATTACCTGTCAATTCTAATAGCTCTAGATTTGTTATCGGATCAAAAAAATTTGTGTCTAGATAGACAAGCCTATTAAAACGTATATTTAAGTATTTCAAAGGACTTCCATTGGTAGCAAATATTTCTGGTTCTAAATAAGATAGGTTATTGTTGTTTAAATAAATTTCCGTCAAACCTTCCATATTGAAGAACTTGGGTTGGATTTCTTCTAACTGATTATACGACAGGTCTATTACTTGTAACCGTGTCTGTTGAAGCAAATTCTTCGGAAGTGCATCTATAGTGTTATGGGATAAGTTCAAATAGCTTAATTGTTTTGTGTCGTCCAAAGTACCATCTTCTATATTAGATATTTCATTGTATGATAAATCCAACTTTTCCATAACTTTGTTTTTGTCAAATAGTCCGTTTTCAATGTCAGGCAACTCACAATGTGACAAATTTAAGTATTTCAGTTTTTCTAAAGGATCGAAAACCCCAAGAGTTAAGGTGATGGGATTTCTACTCAAATCTAAATGCTTTAACGCTATTAATTCATCTAAAACCCCTAATGGAAAAGAATATATTTTATTTTTCGATAAATTCAATTTCGTAACAAATTTTAGGCTATCAAGAGAGCCCAGATTAATCTCCTCTATTTTGTTTCCTTCTAAATTAAGTTCTTCTAATTTATTATTACTAAATAGCGCTACAGTGACGTCGTGTATTGCGTTATAGGACAAATCTAATGCTTTAAGATTCTTTGTTTCATCAAAAACTCCCAGTAATATTTTAAAAATGCCATTGTGACTAAAATTAATCCTCGTCACCGACTGTAATTGATCCAAAACACCAAGATCTATATGATTTATTCGATTATACGACAAATCGAGTTCTTTTAGATTCGTTAAATAATAGAGGGAATCAATAGTCGGATTTCTCAAACGATTTTTTGATAAATTCAACACTTCCAATAATTGTAATTGCCGATACAGGTTATTTGGTATCTCCGAAATGTTGTTGTCGCTTAAATCGAGCTTTCTAATCTGTTGGAGATTTTCGAACGAAAGGGGTACTAATTTTTCGAGCCCGCAAGAAAATTTTAAGCTCTGCACGTAGAGAAAAGGGATTTCTGTGCTGCCCAAAATATTTTTTCCACATGACACCAATTTTACTTCAGATACGAGATCCTAGAATTGAGAAATCTTAAGTTCAGTAGATTAGAGAAAAAGTGTTGTATAAACTTTCAGTATTTGAATTAAGATATAAAGTAACTTCAGATAGAACTGACAATGGTTGGTTACTTATGTCAAAATAAGTTGGTAGGACGTAATTATGATAATCTTACACTAAAACTGTTTGTTGGACGGCCAGACTTACATATGGCTTCCATCGGCCAAGTTACGAGTCATATAATTATGAAAATTACTATCACCATATTAGAAAATAAAATGTCATAAGTTCCGCATGCGGTTACATTAATTACTAATTAACTTTACCAATACAAATATATAAGAATGTAATATTGTATTATTATGCTTTTTTAACAGATAATAATAATATCTCATATAATAATAACAGATGTCAATGTTTAGAATTAATAAATCTTTCATATAGGGAATCGCACGCCACTGCAAGCATTCCGTTACCAACTCAAAGTTTCTGAACAGACTATAGATATTTAACATAGACATTTCATATGGCTGACGTCAGCTTATGGTTTCATAAACAACAAATACGCAATTAAATAAATACAAGATAAATAAACTTTTACATAGAAAATCATGTGTTTCTAAAATGTTCAATGACGTATGCAGTAATAAATATATTTTTTATATTATACGTACCTTGATGTAGGAGTAATTGTTAATTATATCTCCAAAATTTGTATCTTTGCAATCTAGTTTTCTCTGGTTATCACTCAGGACACAATCTTGGGTACTTTCTTGAATTAATACGATAAATATCAATAACATCTGTACCCTTAACATAGTCTGGTTTGTCTTCTAATTAAAATAATTAACATGTGTAGATGTCTATGTGTAGGAATAGAAATAATCGTTGCGGTTTTTGCGAAAGATTAAAGGTTATTGTACGTTAAATCACTTTTATGGCTAGCCGACCACGAGTAATTTTTACGCCCATATTAAATTATATCCATCTTTGTATGGTTTATTATTGAATTTTTTTCTTTTAGAGATACCCTTCACATACAAGCGCACCCACAAATGTTAGTTTTCCTGTTGAATTGTTAATTGAATTCATTTAGAAAACAAGAAAAATTTTGAGAAAACATTCAGGTGCAACATCAGAAAATAACCGAACAGCATTTATAAAAACTAAATAAATAGATCACATGAGCATCTGCAAGTTTAATAGATCGAACGGAGTACTTTTGGCCAATCAATACGATTTTCTTTACATTTTCTTCTTCATTTTACCAAGGATGTACAGAGCCAACCAAAATCAATGAAGTCCAGTTGAATTTTCCGCCAACTTGTAATTTAATTTTGTTGGCAAATCAGCAAATCATTAAAAAAATCATGAGTGCCACAACATATCTATAATAATGGCTGACAAAGTAACTATTTTAAATGTAAATCGTTTAACAGCTTATCTAAAAACTTATTTGGTGAAATGAAAAAAAAGCTACTATTTAGATAGAATTCCGCAAAAAAAGTACATCTAGGTAAAATAGTAAATTTACTTTTAAAAATATTTCAAATTAACTGCCATCAACTCGAGGTAACAAAAAAAACTACAATTTGAAGCGGGTAATTCAACTTGTCATCATTCTTTTTGCCCCGGTCCGTATTATTTGTATTGTGAGAGGTATTATTTAATTCTAGTAATTATTATACATGTTATACCTGTATTTATTAATTATATTATATGTTATAAAATTGATTTTCTCTTAAGTGAAAAGGATATATATATATAATTTTTTAAAATCTACTACGCCATTACTCATTCATTACTATTCTCTTTAATTTGAGCACGTGTGATACCGGAATTTGTGCTAATTGCGTTTAAATTTCTAGCTTCAACCTAATAGAGGTATAGTTTGTTTTTATGTTGTAATAAAATAATAAATTAATTTACATGTTTACAAGTACAGCTTTAAAAAGATTTATGTAAGTACTTTTAAAACCACGCACGGATTGCTGTTATTTAGGCATAACTATGTATGCTACGTATTTGTATCACCCCACTAATGTTATTTATTATTTTGTTATATGAGGTTGTGACCTTCTGTTTTCTTTTCAAGATTATTGATATATATCCAGTGAAAAACAACTAAGGGTTATTAACTCTTAATCACTTGTTTTAGTTTTACTACCACAACAGAACAATTCACTAAAATGTCCTCACCTGGAAATTTAGGTTTGACTGTTATTGAATTTATTACAATATATGAATTAATATTTATTAATTTTTCTAGTCTTATTGTCTGTGTCAGATAAAACCGGTGTAATTCCCTTTGCCCAAAAACTAAGAGATTTGGGGTTTTATCTTGTAGCAAGTGGTGGAACAGCTACCCTTTTAAGAAATGCCAAATTACAAGTCAAAGACGTGTCCGAAATATCAGGAGCCCCTGAAATATTAGGTGGCAGAGTAAAAACATTACATCCGGCAGTACACGGTGGGATTCTCGCAAGGTGAGTTGCAAATGGTTTTTTCTTTTAGCATTTTCTTTTAATATTCTTTGTAGGATGAGCTCTTCCGACCAAGAGGATCTCAAGAAATTAAACATTGACATGATCAGAATTGTCGTATGCAATTTATATCCATTTGTTGAGACTGTTTCGAAACCGGATGTTAATATTGAAACGGCTGTGGAAAATATAGATATCGGGGGAGTTACATTATTAAGGGCGGCCTCTAAAAACCACGACAGAGTTACTGTCTTGTGCGATTGGAGGGATTACGATAAAGTAGTTGATGAAATAACACAATCGTCAGAAAAGGATACTACAAAATCGACAAGGTAATTATTAGCTTTTTAGAAGTAGTAGAAATAAACCTAAACCTAGTATAGGTAATAAATCTAGATCCTTTTTGATTTTTTACCAACCATTTTCGATTTTATCTCCCCGTAGGTGGTATAATCTTTTTGACTGGCTCTGTATACTAAATTTTCAATGTAATACATTGAAAATTTTATACCCTTGAGGGCAATGAAAAACAGTATTTTTTATTATCCCAACCAATAAAAAACACAAGGTTATAATAATAATTTGCATCACAGGCTTGAAGACCTAGGGCTAATAAAATACTGATATTAGAAACTTTCTTGATGTGCTCTATGGACTACATTTCTCCATTTTCCTCAATTCCTTACCATCTCCTTCCAATTTCCTATTTTAATTTTTTTTAATCTTCCACTTTATTCATCCATCTGTGAATCTCTCTTGGTCGCCCCTTTCTCTATTGGTTCCCTGGTAAGGGCTAACTTTGGTAACCTTTCTCTGCTTAGTCTTTCTTACATGCCCCAGTCATCTTATTCTTTGGGCTTTGGCAAACGCTATGATATTGGGGCTTTCATATGCTTCTTCTACTTCTAGATTTGGGCGTCTTTTCCATCCTTCCTCTGTTCTTACTCCTCCATATATAGCACGCAGCATTTTTCTTTCCCATCTTATTATCTGCTCCTCTTCCACCTTATTCAGGACCCACGTTTCACAGTCACATGTGGCGGTAGGTCTTTTGACTGTTTTGTAGATCCTGTCTTTTGTTTTTTTTGAAACATATTTTGATTTCATGTGACTCTTTAAGCTTCCGTATTTACGGTTTTCTTTTGCAATTTTTGCTTGGATTTCATGTTCTTCAATGGCGGTTTTTAAATCAGAAGTAGACAAATTTACTTACTCTCTGGAAAACATGTTTTTTTTTTGTTTTTTTTTGCGCTCACTACCAGGTTATCTTCTCCCAAGGGTTTTTCTGTTTTTCCCATAACCATATATTTCGTTTTATTTTGATTTATTTCCAGATTAAATTACCTTGCCTCCTGTTCTAGTATAGTAGAAATTTTCCTTAGTTCATTTTTTGATTTTGTGATTATTGTTAGGTCATTTGCGAAGGCCATAACCTGGTGTTCATTATTAAAATACAAGGTCGCCATTTAAATAAATTTCGATGACGTCTTTCAACCAGACTGTATGTGCTTGTACAAGCGTTTCTGTCAATGAATTCACACAACACTCAGTAAGAAATGTTTCTTATTTCTCATGGCCACCTGACATTTTAGCAGAAATAAACATAAGTTTCAAGAAGATATTCGATCACATGGTATTTCTACTTATACTAATTTACTTATATATCACCCTGTTATTTCATATGAATTATCGATGATGTTTCGTATGGTATTTTATGAAAAAGGAAAATTCAAATCAATGCTTTGCTAATTTGATTCTACCGTAAATTGAAATGGATTTATTTAACTTACAGACAAACTTTAGCACTAAAAGCATTTACCCATACATCAGAATATGATTTGGCAATCTCCGATTATTTCCGCAAACAATTTTCGGGTGGTGTTTCGCAGCTAACGTTAAGGTACGGCATGAATCCTCATCAGAAACCGGCACAATTGTATACAACGTTGGAGAAACTACCTTTAACTGTGGTTAACGGTTCACCAGGCTTTATTAACTTGTGCGACGCTCTCAACGGTTGGCAATTGGTGAAGGAATTGGAGGCAGCTCTCGATCTGCCCGCAGCTACTAGTTTTAAACACGTTTCTCCTGCTGGTGCTGCAGTTGGTGTACCGCTCACGAAAGAGGAGGTAAAATATTTTTGCTTGTTTTAATTTTAACTTGTTAACTGTGTTTGATATAAAAGATGTCGGATAATTTCCACTCTTATAGCAAGTATAAAACTGTGAAACTCAACTGTTTATTAAAAAGAAAATGCAAATTTTAACGTACAAAACTTAAAAATCCGGGCTTCATAGTAGGAGATATGTATGCGTTATTTCACAATAATCTGAAAATTTATAGTAAATGAATACATTGTCTTCATTGTAAGTGAATACTTCGTATTGATTCTAAATTTAATGCAATGTTTTCATTTAAATCAGAGATTATTTATTTCTATTTTGTATAGCGACATATTTTTATATACGGTGTACACTCACTACAACAGCCGTTACCTAATATACTCGACAGTTTCTGAAAATATGTATCCGAATTACGTGTTTTCATTAGATTAAGGTTAAGAGAGAATTAAATTTCTTTTACCAATGGATATTTAATTTTTAAGTTGGCAGTTTGTTTGTATATCAAATGTTAAACGGCTGTAAAAAGTATGGTTTGCAAATGTTACCCCGCTGTCATTTCACCTATTATTAACCCTCAAATATAATGGCAAACAATCTTCCCAAAACACTTAATAATTAATTGACCTTGTGATTTTCTCGGTAGGGGAGGCTGTTCTATCTTGACATTTATTTTGAACAAATAAAATGTATACGCTTATTTTGGAACGGGGGCAATATTTGTATTTAATTTGTTCTTACTACGAAAACAAAACTTTCATATCACTGTTTTACAGATATCAGATACTTGTTTTGAACAATAATGTTATCGAACAATGACGAAATGCATCGGTCCAAGCCCCTATATTGAAATTTTGTTGAGTATGTGTATTGCACAAACTTGACCCGATGACCTTTGTTTATTGAAGTCTATTATTATGTTGTGTTCTTGTAAGTAGTATTGACGTACATTTTAAATAGAAAACAAAATGTATTGCAAAATACACGAAACTATAAACAAAATAAGTACCAATAGCTTTTACTGCATAATTCATATGAAATAAAAGAATAAAAGAAATTTTGGATATTTCCTTAAGACTCTAATCTCACTGAAGTTATCTGATTAATAGTGTTTCCATCCACAGAGTAAGTATGTGTATAAGTGGAATGTAAATACCTTGGTTCGTTTTTGACTAAATGTCTCGTTTTCGCAATCTGTTCCTTGTTTATCTAAAAAATGCAAAATACATAACCTGTCTTATTTTGTTTTCTTAAGTATAGTAGAAAAATCTCATTTTAAAACAACTAATACGCAGTATCGGGAAATCCACACCACACTAATTGATTTAATAAAATTCGGAACATATGTTTCACGAGTACGTCGGCTCTCATTGTCAACCAAATCGGGATTTGACTTTCATTGTCAACCAAATCGGGATTTGGTTGACAATGAGCCGACGTGCTCTTGAAACATATGTCCCGAATTTTATTAAATTAATTAGTGTGGTGTGGATTTCCCGATACTGCGTATTAGTGATATCAGTCCACCAGTCCTTGCAATTCTTTCACATTTTAAAATAACTACCTTAAAACAAGGACGAGAAAAGCAATGATTAAATAACAATCTTTTAAAGTGTAGATCATTTTTCTTTCGAGATAAGCTCTGTTTTAGTGCACTTCGGTTAAATTATTTTTTATATCACAGCTGCCTGTGCTTCTTTGTAAACCTTTTTTGCGTAACGTGATCGACGCGGCATGTATTGCATATACCAACTAGTGGCTAGCACTGTGCATCTATCCTTCTCTCGCTTCACGTTCATAATTTGTTTAGTCGAATATATATGTCTAAAATACGATTACTAGCGATATCTGTGTTGCACTAAGGGAACTAACTATTGTCCACATATATTAATATAATATTTATTCATACTGAAACAAGTTTTTCAGGTTTTTTTTTACAGAAGTAACAAAGCTAAAATTGAAAAGTAGGTTAAATAACTGTAGGTTTTTCAGCAAGACGGCTAGTGTCCATGGAATCCAGTCGCAACACATAAACTGTACAAACATTTTTAGTCTAAATTACTTAAACATTATTTTTATTGATTTACGGTACTTTTTTTTTCAATAATCGGAAAATAGTTTTCGACCTTGGAGTCAAAAACCGCAAAACAAAATCTCTTTAAATATAGTTATCGCAACTAAACAACCGGCTTTTGATATGTCGTTGTTTCACAACATGCTTTTCAGAGCAATGCAGAGCATATTACATTATTTGACAGGTATGCAGATAGGTTATGGTTATTCAGACCTATTTGAAATAACTAAAGCAGAAGCTGATTATGTGGCGTGTGGCAAATATGTGAAACACAACGTGTTTGATATGGAATTAATAGTGATTATTGTTTTACACTCGAGTTTTTATCGTACTAAATACGTCAAACAGCAAATGTCAAGTAAGTGCCTTGACAACCGCCTATCTATGCAACTAGAAACGCTCCGATTATAGGATTCCTATTCGGACGAGATGCGACTAGATTTGAGATTACTATGCATTTGCCGAATGTGAAGCTGTATTTGCTTGTGTTGGTATGATTTTAACATTATCATTGTCAAAAGTCGGCTTAAAAACGTATTTTTATTATTTTCTTTTCAAAAATGGCCGCGAAACTAAATTTTAAGCAATTTTTTCAGTTATCGTGATCTAACCTCACTTTTTGACGTTTTATAGTATAGTTTTTAAATTTACTGTCATCCTGACAAATTTTTGGGTTATTAGACATGGTGAATCGACCCCCATAAGAGTACTTGCAATATCTTAATAATAAAGAAAAGGTGTTGTGAATTTAATGCCGGTCATTGTTTCACTTTTTTTTTTGTTAACGAGGAGTTAGTGAGTTAATTGCCAGTTAATTTTCTAGGCTAAAGTATGCATGGTGAGCGATTTATCGGAGGAACTAACTCCACTAGCAGTTGCCTATGCAAGAGCGAGAGGTGCAGACCGGATGTCCTCGTTCGGTGACTTTGTCGCGTTGTCTGATGTTTGTGATCGCATAACTGCGAAGTTGATTTCGAGGGAAGTCTCAGACGGTATTATTGCCCCGGGCTACACATCAGAGGCAATAGAAATATTGAAGAAGAAGAAAAATGGAGGCTACTCCATTTTGCAGGTATTCAACTTTTTTTTGTGTGGAGCATCGCGTTGTTTTATAAACAAAACAAAAATGCTACGTTTTTAGTAGTTCTTGGCGCTTACCTTCATGTCATTAACAGACGTCATAATTGTCAAAGTTTTGGTTAATCTGCTCAAAACCTATGTTCGAAATGCCACCACAATTTACATACATACATTTATTTTAGATTGATCCTACTTACCACCCAGACTCTATTGAAAGAAAGACGATTTTTGGATTGACACTAGAACAAATGAGAAATAACGCCGTAATCGATAAATCGCTATTTACTAATATTGTAACAAAAAACAATAGCATTCCGGAGTCGGCCTTACGAGACCTAATCGTAGCTACAATAGCTTTGAAATACACTCAGAGTAATTCCGTTTGTTACGCCAAAAATGGACAGGTATTACGAGTCCCAGATATTTATAAACATCTTAAAATGCTCCGAACAACAACGATTCGTAGGTTATTGGAATCGGTGCCGGGCAACAGTCTAGGATCCATTGTACGAGGTTGGCGGGCGATAAGGCCGATAATTGGTGGTTAAGGCATCATCCTAACGTTATTGGAATGAAATTTAAAGCTGGTGTTAAGAGAGCCGAAATATCGAATGCTATCGATAATTATGTTAATGGAACTATTGGTGAGGTTTTTGTTATTTGAACGATTAATAAGTTGTTTTGAAATTGTACATACGGCGATGTTTATTAGATCGGGATATACAGTCCGTCCGAAAAGTCTGGGAACACTCAAATAAAAAGTAATTAAAGATTTTTGAAGAAAATGAAAAGAAAAAGAAAACACGTCAATAATTTTTTTAAAGTTAATGACACAAGTATCTTTTCAACAAAAAAAAATTTTGATGACATAGTTTTTCATATTAAGAGCCAGCCAGCCGCGGCCGATTTTAACTATAATAAAAGAATGCAGTGCTGGTGCTAGTGCTGAAAGGAGTTTTTTTTTTAAATTAATAATAAAAAAATATATAAGAAACAGTATGATTCTCAAGAAAGGTTACAATACTTATCAATACTTTCAAATGCGTCTATAACGGCTGTGATTATGGATATTTCGAATAACCTCAGATTTTGCACAAAAATATTTATTTTGGCATTTTTTGTTTCGACAATAATTAATGAAAAGAATACAAATGCGTAGTTATTTTTTGTGTAGATAATATTCATTTTTACTCTGTTGTAATCATGTATCGTTATCATTTATTAGGCAAAGACATGGATAGAACACTGTGGACGTCAATGTACGAGGAAACTCCGAAAGAACTTACACCAGAGGATAGAATGCAATGGCAGAAAATGCTGAAGGACGTTGTTTTGAGCTCCGACGCGTTCTTCCCTTTTAGAGATAACGTGGATAGGGCATATTTGGTACTAATATATATTTACGAAATATAGTTTTCTTCCTTACATTGAAATTTGTTAACAATTACAGAGCGGCGTATCGTATATTGGAAGTCCTTCGGGGTCTACGAACGATGCCGAAGTGATTGAGGCCTGCGACCAACATGAAATAACTATGGCGCATACAAATTTGAGGCTGTTTCATCATTAGAACATATACTATACAAAGGTAGTATATGTTTTAATGATGGGGTGGTCGAGAAATTTATATATACAAAAGAAATCAACGGAATCTGAATATTGATATATTTTTATGTATTCTACCTGTAGAATGTGTTGATTATTTCTATTTTTTACATTTATATACCAAGATAACATTAAAAAGTTAATGTAATAAAATATGATTCGTCGTTTAATAGCTATTTGTTTAGTAAGGCAACAAAGTAGCTGATTTAATGCCGCGGATGGGAGTTTGAATCCAGCCAAGGGAATTGAACATATGTGTTTCTCCCTGATCATTTAAGTTTCACGTTTTTAAAGAGAAAATACGCAAAATAATCTGGAAATACGATTACATTAAGGTGGCTGATACAGAATCGTTGCTATAGAAGCAAGCTTATTTGTTTTTTGTCGTCATTTCCCAAGCAGCAAAATTCAAATTTGCCGCAATTATTTTTAGCAACTTTAACTTAAAGATATTAAAATACCCATTGATGTAATACAAAATTGTGGGTAATTTGCTTCAATGTTGAAGTTATTAAAAATAATTGCGGCAAATTTGACTTTTGCTGCTTGGGTTGTGTCAATTTTTTGTGAGGCTGGTGTCTCTGGTGTTTAGCGAATAAAAAATGATAAGTAACTGATACAAAGTTAAAAAATGAGTGATGGTAATCTGAAGATTTACCGGATGAAACTAGAGAAGCTGCAAAAATTGCGGAATTGAATTTACTGCCTGAGAAGTCTTGCAAAGTATCAACAAGCATACAGGAATTTCCTTGATTTTTGTGATAATTCGGGACACGTTAATCTTTACAGACGAAATACAATAATAAAAATAACGATAAAGATTAAACAATAAGTAAGAACCAAAAGAACTACCAACTAAACTAAAGGAATTGTAATTTAAAATACTTCATGAGCAGAGTTCTGGAACTATACACTCAGAGTCCTCTATTAGACAAAGTTTTGCACTCAGAGGCCTCTATTGGTCGAGTAACCCCTGGTTTACACCAGCCTGCACCAAAGTAAGTGCTGCCCCTCGGTGTTTCTAGTGTAGTGGTTTTATATTGCCCCCCATAAAAATAGGTTCGTTCGTTTCGGCCACAGCGCTATGCAGCCAAACGCATCCACATGCGCAATAATAGTTTTCTGTTCGACTTAATTTATCGTAAGTTTTATGATGCCAAATGGATGTTCGATTTGGATTCTACGATTTGCAACTTGCCACGGCTGTAAAGCAGCGTCGAGATTCTTGCATCCACTTAGGGAGCAGATTTTCGCCGTAGAAAAGAGATAGAAGTATTTGTGATATTTGTATGGTAGTAACAAATCGGCGCTGCAATCGACAGATTTGTGTATGTGTTGTTGACTCCTTGTTAAATTAAATGGTAATCCTTGCGTCAAGGCAAAACGAACAGGTACTCGTGTTGCTAGAACCGGCGTCATAAAATCGTTCTACGGCCACTGCTTGCGTTTAAAAACTTAACGCAGCGTCATTCAGCTGGATTTTCGCGCCATAACGCAGGGTGCCAAAGCGAACGAACCTAATATAAATTTCCAGTCTTACCGGCCCTACGTAACTTAGTTCTAGTTCTAGGCATTATTTTTATTTCGTGTGCCACTTTACGGAGCTTTTTGTATGAGCCATTTAAACTCTCGTTTTGTAATTTTAAAATCACAAGAAAATTGTTGATGCGTAGGGTCGGATAGAGTGTAAACCGTGTTTATGTATGTACCAAATATAATATATAACATATACCATAAACAACGGCGTAAGTCTATCATTATATAAGGGCGTGATCAAATCAAAAAATATATCGATATAGGGTGGCAACGCTGAATATTTTTGTTAACTTCCCTCGTACACACCTGAATAAAACGCTAAAAAGAGTAATAATATGTATAGTTCTTTCCTTCCTACTTATTACAAAAATCGTTACATCATTCCTACTTCACATTACATCATATTCTGCTTGTCTATTTATTTTTATTTATGAGATGTTTCATAGGAATAAGAATATAATAATATATGCACTGAAATATCAACCATTTATATCATAATAAAGCCAACTGCGTTTCACAGTTTGGAATTCCAATAAAATCCGATTTTAGACCAATCAATATTTTGATTTCTTTCAAATGTGCGACACCATTTTATGATTTTGTGACAAGTTTTGACAGATCAAATAGGCGCGAGATATGAATCGAAACACATATGAATTCCAATTTAGAATAATCATCCTGTTGTTTGTAAATTAACTACATTAAAGCCACATACTATTAGGCATTACCATAATTTTAATAGTAATGTGTTACCAACTTATATTTTACTTTGACATGTATACAACGAACAGTGAGATAAGGAGTAGATAGAGTTTTTAATATAAACGAACGTTATAGAGTGTTTTCTTTCAACCATCTATGTAACCTCAAAAATATTTAATGATACAGGACAGGGTAATACCGTAATACCGGTGTCTATGAATTTTGATTACAACCCGAGAATAACAACTGACAACAACTCAAATGAACTAATTGACAATTATGTTTTATTTCAAAAATTATCTCATAAACGCCCCCTGGTGGCATCTTTTCAACAAAGGTTTGACATTTATGCCT
>JARFOC010034151.1:0-27409 GCA_031763485.1 Osmoderma eremita
AATTTACAAGTTATAAAAACAATAAAGTATTTTTTGATTTAGTAACATTATTTATGCCCATTTCTTGTCGCTGGCTACCCTTACTCCTTACCAAACAGAGACCGTCTTTACCGGTTGAGCCACGGATATTAATGGAATCTTCAATGTTAAATTTCGAATGCCAATCGTATAGGTGGCAGTGTTTCGCGTATTCATTTATCCCAGATGATCAACAATTCGATGGTAGCGATTGCTTCCTGGCTCGCAAACCTTTACAATAACAATGAAACGACAAGATGTTGTAAAAACATCATTACAGTACATAATATGACTTAAAGTTTAAATTTGTATTCGTGCGTTAAGAATGTTTGTTGAAATATTATTACTTGTGTTATTATTTGCGTATTCAAACAGAAAAGACGTATTTTCTATATTTAGTTAGTTCAAAATATCATCGGGATACAAAACGAAAATAAAATAGAATATAAGAAATTATAACTGCAAATATTCAAAGAAGTATGACTAATTTAAAGTTAGCAGAGTAATTTAATAATGATAACGGAAAAAAAAACAGCATAAAGATTCTCCATATTTTAAGAAAATAGGATGATCATAACGCAAACCAGGAAATTTAATATTTCCCACATAGGTGATAGATAAATAATGTATCGTAAATCAAATAAAGCGATTAAAAAAATGCAACAGCGAATTTCTTTATACACAAGTACCACCTAGAATTAAGTTATGTCAACGAAACCAGATTCAGTTCCCTGTCAATTACAATCTAATTAAATACAGTGGTTGTGTGAATTGTTTAGAAATATGAATGAACATTTTTGATTATTTGTTCTATTTGTAATGACCAAAGTATTTTAAATATCAACATATAAGGTGAAAGATCTCTCCTTAAGACTCCTATGGTGGCCGTAATTTGTAAAAGAAAATTGCTTTTAGTTCATCAGTTTATCTTTAGAAATAATGAACATATCTACAGCAAAAATTACGAGGCCTGTGGGACAGTATAGTAGCCCATATATTTCCGAAACACGTTTCCCGAAATAATCATTTTTTGAGAGAATATTCACTATATATCAATGTATTTAGCATGTAGTTATGTGTGAAATAAAAGAATCTCTCTGTAAACTGAGTTTTAAGATAACTACCTACACAGTGATCACTCTCAACTATTTGATGTTGGTATCAAACAAGTCTCTAGATTGGTTGTAAACTAGTTCATATTTACTTCCATGGATTGGCTGTTTCTCATCTGTCATCGCGCCATTTGTCAATCATTTTCACCTCCATTATTATTTTACTTCGTTCTTGCATTTAAGTAAATATGAACTGTTTATAACCAATCTAGACATCTCAACCTCAGACAGTTGAGATTGATCACTGTGTATAATGAATCTTATACGTCACAGACTGTAATCTGCACTCCTTGAAAGATACATTAACATCATCTACGCATATATAATTGAAACTTTAATAAGCAACAGCGTAACTTGCTTTAAATAGAAATTATATTGTATGTGAAAATTATTTATAATATAAATTTAACGACGAAATTGATTAAAAGAATATATCAAAGATCAACGAATTCATAAACGTTTCTTTATATTAGCCGGTTCTGATTTGAAATTAAACGGTTAATAATAAATTGTCTTATCTAATTGTTGATAAATTTTAATAACTTCTGTATTCAACATTCACTGTTTTTCTGGCATTAGACAGATACTGGTGGCCAGTACAAAATAATATTTCGATTAGTAATATGAAATTGCGTATACGTAGATACATTGGATAGATCTGCAATATTAAAGATAGAAACATTGCGACAGTCGTAAAAAAGGGGAAATTTGTTAATTATTGAGGTTAGTAAGTATATATTTTTTTTATATTTTAATAAACCAGTAGGCTTCATAGAAATAATTTAATTCTTATTGATTAGTTAAACAGGGCTTTTTTTTGTATCGTTACACATAGGTATTTCTTACAAGTAATGATAAGCGACACAGTAAGCAAACAGTTATACGTTAACGCGTCGTCAGTCTAAAAAAACAATTCTTTGTGTCAAAAATTTCCTTATTATTATTTTTTTATATGTATTCATACATCAATCACAAATTAAATAAGTTTTATTGAAAAGTAGAAATTTTTTTTAAAATACGAACGGATAATACAAAGATGAAAAGGCGGCAATAATAACGTGGTACCAGAATAATAATTTAATCCTGAAGGCCTATAGCATGTGCGAAAACTATGCTCAATATTTTTAACAAATTCAAATCAGATGGTTGCGTTCTCACAGAAAAATAAAGTAAACCAATTACATTTGAACAGAACACGTAAATGTGAATATCCTAAGTTACCGAATACTGGCTCAGACCGTCACATCTTGACCCTATGATGATTATAAACTTTCAACCAACTTCAATTTTTCAAGATTCACTCACATTCACGGAGGATCTTGCAGAAAGATGTTGAGGCTCATGAGATGGAACACCTGAAACAGAGAAGTATAGAGTCTATCATTGAATGTTCAGCTCCAATACTTCCCAAATCAAAATTTATTGTATTAAATATGTACAGGCCGCCATCTGGTGATTTCGATACTTTTTTTAAACACACTGGAGGACATGCTGTTAATATTACAATCATATATAAATATCTATTCCTTAATAGTGCGCGGCGATTTCAACCTTAATCTTATAAATGACACCGACAAAAGAGTAAAAGCCTTTACAGATCTAATGCCATCCTTTGGAATATACCAAACGACAACAGAACCGGCCAAAGTATGTGCGACTGGAGCAAGCCTTATCGATAACATCTTTATAAAACCTTCCTCTAAACTTTACCAGCCGACTAAACAAAACTTCCCTATCAGACCACTATGGACAAGAAAGTTGTTTTGTGAAAACACCAGAACGCACCAAGACGGAGAAACATCGACTGAGAACAATGTCTCACCTACCACAGGAGAACCCAAATATGTTTTGCTACCTGCTACTCCGCATGGTATCAAGAATCTACGAAAATACATGTCCCGAGAAAATAATAAAATGACGTAGCACAGTAAATATACCATGGTTAAACGAAGAAATTAGAAACAAATGTCACATTAAACGACAGCTATATGAAGCAATGATAAGAAATAGAATGACAAGAGATTTTTATAATAAATACTCTAAACATTTAAACACCAGTATCTGCAAATTCAAGAAAGATTATAGCACAAACTATATGTTGCAATCAGAAAATAAAATAAGAGCAACATGGAATTTGATTAACATAGCAACAAACAAGAACAAAAAGAAACGAACTCACTTCAGCAAATTTTCAGCAACATTATAACAAAACCGGGGAAGAGATATCAGATAAATTTAATTCCTTTTAAGCAAAACCAAGTAAATTCTAAATTATCGATCCAAAATCAAGCCTACACAGGATACAGTCTATTAAACGAAAGTTCTATGTTTTTATGCGACGTGGAGCCTATTGAAATCTTCAATATTATTAACTCCTAGAAAGATACACCAGCTGCGGACCACAAAGCTAGTCAAGAATTGTGCATATATTTTATGTATTCCATCAACAACTATGATTAATCTTATTTTTCAGAACTGGTGCGTTTCCTGAGCACCTTAAATTGTCAATCATAAAACCGATATATAAAAAAGGTGACGAATACAACATAGACAACTATAGACCAATTGCCATAATTTATATTAGAGCAAAGATTATGGAAAAAGCAAAATTTCACACTTCATTAAAAACATAACCAAATTCTACTATATCGTAATATTTTAAGATTCATAGTAGATAATAAATGGTGAGGTCAACACTCAGAACTTCCGGGTTGTATCCTATATTTATTCATTAAGAAATACTAAATTTCCTTTCCATTAATCCATTACTGATCCGGTACAAATCCTCAAGCACAAAAGCTGACACGAATGCAGTACCCTCAAAAGATCAGCTGATTTGTATCCAAACGATTGTTTTCTTTGGAGTTAACTGAAAAGTAAAGTTTATAATGCAATTATAAATTGCCTTGAAAGACAAGGAGGACACTTAGAAAACTTGATGTGAAATTACGCCTCACCTTTGTCATGTTGTTTTGTTTGTTGTGTTTGTCTTAATTAATCGTTAGAATAAAATAATTTCTTGATTCCAAGTTGAAATTTTGCACTTTCTTTGTTAAAAACATAACCCAATTTTCACAGCTCTGTTTTGCCAATACAAATAATTTTTCATTACCAAATTCCACTATACTTTAGTAATAAATTTTAACAGTTTCGTAGTAGATTTAAAATTTTTGATGGTATGCTGGAAATTTTTTGTTAGAAAGAAGAAATTAAAACGTGCTACCCAGAGTTAATTAATTAATAATAGTGGCGTAATTGCACAGGCCATAGATCTACACTGACGACGCGTTAACGTATAACTGGTTGCCTACTATGTCGCTTACCGTTACCTGTAGGAAATACCTACGTGTAACGTTACAAAAAAAAACAATGTTCAAATATCAACACATTTCGTTGTCCGCATCCTATAACTCAATCCAGGAAACGCGTATATGTAATGAATTTTATTTGTAGTTGCAGATATCTACTATGTACGAAGCTAATATAACAGCAGCTGCGGGAACAACATCTTTTTACGAATCGAATGCCACTTCCGAATCCGACCATGGTACATTACAAATGCACCAAATAGCATGGATAATATGGACAACAATATGCTTAGTGCCAAACGTACTTTTAATATACATCATAATAAGACATCAATTACATCAATCAAACTTCTACTTCATCATCCAACACTGGAGTTTCGCTAATATACTTCAGATGCTTGATATACTATATCTATCAACCGTACCACGACCACACGTATCATTTCAAATTCGATTAATCTTCCAGGTTTACCAGTGGATCATTTCGACAATACCAGTCACCTTTGCTTTAGTGGCTATCTTCGACTTTTTCGTCAACTCAAAAAAGACATGTCGTTCTACGGTATACAGTGTATGGATAACAACTTTCATCAACATATTACTTAATGTATTCGGCATTATATATGGTTATTTTTACGAAAATTCAACTACAATTGCTATAATTGCCATCACGGCCGTACTTTCAGTGCTAATTTTAATTGTGAGAGCTATAGTGTTTTGTGTTAGATCGTCAGAAGAAAAGAAATTCAGTTTAAGGTTATCGTTGTCCGCTTTTTGTGTGCTAACTAATTTCTGTATAGTGCCGTACATGTTTCTTAGGTATTCCCACTCAATACGGTTCATTATTTTTTATAGTGCGTACAGATTTGTAACTCACAGTAACGGTCTAATCAACTTATTGCTCCTTGTTTGCTTCGATGAAAATTTTGCGGCGAAATTTTATCACATCCGCCCATGCAAATCTAAAGGAACGCATCGAAAATATTCAGTTAAAGACTCCATTGCCGGAAGATATCGTGAAGATGAAGCAAGTAGCAATCTGTAATTAGAAAAGTCCATCTATGTATATGCATTAAGAATATGATATATTGTTGGGATATAATTTGTGTGGTTATTATTGGATGAAGAGCACAGAACTACCTCCCACTAAATCCCATCTACAATTGTGTCTAATAATATAATAATTTCCAAAACACTTTCCAAGACAAATATGATATTTTCTCAATTTCCCAAAACCGTAATTTGCTTTTCAATTCCGCCATGCTGTGTTTATTTTAAATAAGAAAAAATGTACTGGAAAGTCAATGCAATGTTTCTGGTTACTACAGTGCAGTTCAAGTTTTGAAGGAAGTCCGTACCCCACTTTCTATTTAGGTAATTAATTTTCCGTATGTTGTCGCTCTAAACACTATAGTAAATTTTATGTTGCCAACTCATAAATGTCAATCTGTGAATTTATCGTGGAAAGATTTGTATTTATGGCTTATGTTCAGTTATATTCTTATACGAATATTGATAGAATATAGTGTTGATTATTATACCACAGGCATACCTAACCTTAAAGAAAACACACGGAAACATTAAAATACACATATTATCATTATTATTGCTGTTAATCACGTGCAATATTGTATTTATTTACAGAGAAACGTATATGGATTTACACAATATAACTATACAAATATTTACACGGGTATGCTTACAACAAATTAAAAATCATTTCTATAATAAATTTGTCAAATTAAGTATAGTCAAGTTAAATAAGTATCGGAAAACTATGAATAAGATGATGATGATGAGGCCGATGTTAAATGATAATAATTTCTTGCATCTCGCCCAATTTCCACATTTCTTCTTCAACCAAAATTGATAAAATATAAGTAAAATAAAACCACTATGAAAACTATTAATTGTCTTACTTCATCATCTTCAAAATCTTTAATGTCATTTTGCCAATTCTATACTGAAACATCACATCACGCTTTAATCATCCTTCTACAATAGCAACTGATGTGTTCGAAGATAAGTACGTAAAAGAAGACAAGAAAAACTGGGAGAATACAAGTAACACAGAAAGATGAAACGAAATTGACAAATGACAGAAACAGTGGTTAATACCAACAGCTACAAAATAATATGTGGCAACAATCCCCGTTATAGGAAAGGATAGCCTTATACAAATAAAAAAGGATGGATATGGTCTATATTAGCAATACTTTAAAGCGTGAGATGCACTATAGTTTCTAGTTACTAGTTTCTATTTACTAGTTCCTAGATACTAGTTTTTCGTTACTAGTTACCATAATTTGTGTACGCTAGTGAACAGCATGTCATAAATTTTTACATACACAAACTTTATACATTTTTGCAAATAGAAAATATTTATTTTATACCAATTGAAAAGTATCAACTCAGCTGAGGTAGGTAGCCTATTTTACAACACTTTTCTTGAATATTTATATTGCAGCTTTGAATCTTTAATCTCAACTCAACGACAAAAGGCCTGCCCAAAACTTTAATTCCATTTACGAATTTGCTCCCCCCACGGCGTTTAAATTTGAAAAAAAGAAATACTAATTGGTACGTATTCGTTGTAAATAAAAGAATACGTGGCTTGTATATGTTTGTATTATACTAATAAATACATAATGTTATGAAGAGGTGCGTCACCTATCATGAACAGCCGACTATCTAGTACTGCGTTTCGGCGCTACCAACCATGATATGTCACACGACCCTCCCAAAGAAAAAACACTTACGTACAAAATATCTAAAGTAATATTTAAACACTAAAGATTAGATTAAAGCAAGGGCTTGAGAGTTATTTCGATTATCCGCTGTAGTTGCAAGGGAAGGCTTCTTCAGGTTTGTTTCGCTGGGTGGATTTACATGTGATGACACTGTAAACGCTTGGTGATTGTTAGTTGTTTGGGTCGGGGTTACCAATGGTCGCAACTATTGTCTATTTCGTCCATAAATCACGTCATTCATCCGTACATTATAGTCCTTATATTCAGCTTTGTTGACTATTACTCCTTGCTTCCAATTACGTACACCTTCTAATACTAAAACCGTTGTTCTGCTTGTAAACCAGGCAATTTTCTTGTAGTTCTATCGTAGTATGCCTTCTGTACCTGCGTCTGTTTACAAATACGTTTTGCGAATCTCTTGTCTCATTTTTGTTTTAACGATTCCGTTCCCACTGGAAATACTGTTCCCAACCGTCTTCCCATTGGCATTACACTTGGTGCCGGCAAATCTTGTTTTGGAGTACTATTATGATTTAAAACAGCAAGGAATGCATCTTCCCCATTATTGTAAGCCTTAAGAGATAGTCCCTTAACAGTTTGTATCGTTCTCTTTATCATCTCATTGTTTCGAGGATAGTAGGGACTAGAGGTCGTTAGTTGCTTTTTTGTTATTTTTGTGCAAAAGTATGAAAATCTTTTGAACTGAAAGGAGGGCAATTGTCTGAAAATATTTCTTGGGGTAAGCCAAACATGGTAAAAAAAAATTTCAATGTTGAAATTACAGTTTCTGCATCTTTTTTTTACTATATTCTTCCTCACAATTTTACATGTAGAAATTCTCTTTTTTGGTTTTTTTACCGCTGCCACCATGTTACGTATTCGTTGTAAATGTTTTTATTATACTAATAAAGAGGTGCGTCACCTATCACCAACAGGCGACTATCTAGTACTGCGGTTCGGTGGTACCAACCAAGATATGTCACACTAATAATTGCATAAAAGGACGAGTTCAAATATATTCCATTCGAAACATAACCTTAGCATTTCTTTAGGTATGTTTATTTTTAAATACAAAAATGTTATCATTTCTACCAAATTTTAAGATAGGAATCAACATCAACAAAATCAGAAAAGTAAATGAGCATACTAAAATATCCCTCACAAATTTAACCCTACTAAAGCATAATTAGCCGTTTTTTTATGGTGGGAGGGCATGAATTTTTTAAATTGCATGGCCTGCACAGGTTTTAATTTATTCAGAGCTCGCTTTTCCCTTACTCCATATATATTATGCAAGCTGTTTTCTGATTATTATAAAAAAATTGTACAAAGAAAGGCGGCCGGCCGTTGTTCCTTTGTTTATTACGCTTTTCCGTAGGCTGTAGTAGGTCATTCTGAAACAAAATTATTTGTGGACGTTGAACTGAAATTTTAACCTATGTACCAATATAACCAGGGATTATGCAAATTTCAAAAAAAAGAAACACGAAAGACATGACAAAATCATCTTTATTAATTCTATATGTCATGTATTCACCTTTGTATTATAGGGTAATAGAACAATTACGTTTAGTGCTGCGTAATTGACAATTAGTTGCAGTAAAATATACATTTGCACAAAGTGTTTTCACTTTTTATACTGACATACATACCTGTACGATACAGCTCTGCATCTAAATATATTTTTTATATATTCCCACGTCTAACCCCAAAAACTGCATGACGAAAGTTAAAAAAATATGTCAAAATACGTATCCTGGTTCTTCCAGGAAGTTGATCCTAAGATTAGTTAATTAAAAACAAAAAATCACTTTATGTCTACATATAACAATTGAATATGATATTATTTGCTGTTTACTTATGTTTTTTATTGTAATCTCAATATCAATAAAAGAGCAAAATACAGTTTTAAGCATAACGCTAATCTTGTACAAATATTCGCAAGAAGTAACACATATAGGTTAGGTATAGGATACGGTGGCTTAAAATAAATTTAAGTTAAAAAATACCCCTTACCACCTTGTTGAGTAAAGAACTCTGAAATACGCATTTCGGCAACTAAGTTGCCATCCTCAGCAGAAAAACCACGAAGGAAAAAGGTAATGTTAAGCGTATCACCCCGAGAACAAACCTGTTCCTAGAACGACACTATCAAACATTACGCTTAACATTACCTTTTTCCTTTGTGGTTTTTCTGCTGAGGATGGCAACTTAGTTGCCGAAATGCGTATTTCAGAGTTCTTTACTCAACAAGGTGGTAAGGGGTATTTTTTAACTTAAAAAAAGTAACACATAGTTGATGACGTCTAGCGCGGAAATATATATGCATGTACGTTTAACCTACTACTGATTTACAATTTATAATAAGATAAATATGAAAGCGTGATGCAAAACTGGGACAGATATGTGTAATATATTGAGGAATGAAGTAATTACTAATAACTATGTACTTATTTACAGTTGAAATCACGAAAGATGACCCTGAATCTCAGATATGTTTATCAAACCAACTGCTATATTACGATCGCCAGTTCCCCTTTTGTTATACTACATTTGAAAATTTGCATTTGTTTCAATTACGTCAATCTACACTAGATTTTGTTTCTTATAATATACCTGGGTTCATTCCACATTACCTAACACATGATTTAATATAATTTTATTGGTAATTTACTACAGGTACAAATACCTAACAATGGCCAAAGTGACAGTTCGCTATTGTCTCAAAAAATCAACAAATATCCGTCGAACCTTTTTGCTTTAACCCCTTCAGTTGTTGCAACCAAATATTTTTGATTTGCATAATTCGTGTTAATATTATTATATAAAATTATATTTACATATGTACCTATATGATGCAGTCAATTAATTGAGCTATTGGATCACCTCGTCAGTCCTAAACTGTTACATCTAGAACCTATCTTGTTTCAAGCACTTTTGGAATTTCAGCATAAGTAGCCTTGAATTTAAGTGTGTATGAAGTAACAAAAATATGCATATTATCTAGGTAAGTGCAATTTATGAATAACATAAGTTTACATATGTGGCCATGTACCCAAACATAATGAGCAAGTTGTTGTTTCCATACCTTCGATGTTGTTTACATATTCAATTAATCTACTTACGTTTAATATGTAGGCGACCAAGTTTACAGTACAACATACAAAATCATATACATATGTACTACATTTTCCCATTGCCAGTGTCGTAAAGTTTATAAAATCGATTTTCTGTATTCAAAAGTAATATTGTTAATTTGTAGTGTTTCTATTATTCAATATTCGCGTGGTATCCAAAATAGATGAATTTGATGACCTTGAAACTCAACGTTTACTTGCTAATTGCATCTGAACCTACCTTTAGACCTTGAGACTTTAACATATTCAGTAATTTTATTGATATTAAAAACAAGTGCTCTACCATAATAACTTCCATTGTAACTATTTTAATTTTGTTACTGTTGGTAATATAGACTCCTTTCACTATTCTGCCTTCAATGCAATTATTTTCGCATAGAAGGCGCTGCAATCTTTATAAATGATGCAAGACATCGAACTTGTACGGGTTATAGTCCTTATTTTATTTGTTAGTTTATAGGAGAAACGTGCGTGTTTGCTGTGTAGTATTTCAAAGGAGATTGCCTTATCGAACAGTTTCCTATCTACTTTATTTAAATGTAAACTTTCATCTCCTATGGATTTTAAAAACATTATTTTAGCCTAAGCTTTATCTGTTATATTCATTTGCTTCTATAAACAAATTTCTGTTTAAATATTATCTATTGTTGTCTCACGTCTCTTGCTAAATTAAGACCTTTTGGCGGCCTGAATTCCATGGTTTTCCCTTTTTAATTCTGTCTCTCACGTTAGCTTTAATTTCTTACTTTAATTTGCCCTACAACTTCTACTTTTCATTTTACCACCAGAGTGCTAGATGTAAAAATACCTGCCACTCTGTTTAATTTGTGAATCAACTTACTAATTTACTTTTAACTATTTATTAACGTATTAAAAAACATCAATACATTCTGTTGTAAACTGTTTTGATGTATTCTGAAACGTACGTATCGCATCTAACTTCACATTGGTTCGCGCGCATATTTAAAGCTATAACTATACAATTTTTATTTTGATATTTATTGTTATAATCATTACTGACAATGAAATAATTTGTAAAAGATCAATTTTATACTAAAATCATTGACACTTAAGCGAGTATTTTCAGGTTATGTTTGTAATACTGTTTATTGTTAAACCTTTCTTCAACAAAATATGTATCTACATAATATTATTGTGTTGTTGACTTTTTTCTCTAAAAACGCGTTCATCACATTAAGAAATACTTTACTGCTCTTAATTATTTTGAAGTAGACACATGATTTTAATATCTCAGACAACTATATCAGATATTCCGTTATCTGGTACTCCGTTATCAGGTCTCGCGTATTTTTATATTATTATAATAGGTGTTGTAGTGAGGGTAAGAAAAAATTTTGTTATGCTTAGTTCTGGAGTAAGTGTTACGTCCGATACGATACGTGCATAATGCAATTTATTATATTAAACCAAAGATATATTAGCGACTAAAAGTAAGTGTTTTTTAAATATAATATCATTTTAACTTTGGCTAATTTTAGTACCATGATGGATCCAATCGAGTATTACAAGATGCAAATAATAGTCTTAGCCATTCTTTGTCTGTTCCCCAACATAGTCCTGATTTATTTGATTTGCAAAAATGGCCTTCTCAAACACAATTTTCACTTCATAATGTTCCATTGGTCTACGGTCAACAGTATCATCATTACTGAGTTATTTTTCTACGCAAGAATCTACGATTCCCATGTTGAAGGATTGGATATGCTTGTAATTTCTTTCACTAATATCAGGAACATTCCTGTATTATTTGGAGTGCTATTCATATTTGATAATTTTATCAAGTCCAAATTGTGCCACCATATTGTTCAAGGCGTCTGGGTAACATTTGCCTCGATGGAATTGGCAGCAATACTAATTAACGCATTCGTAGAATCTGGTACGGCTATAAATTTTGGATTCATATACATATCTGCGATTATACAAGCCGTAGCTGGTCTGATTTTGATTGTGAAATCTATTAGAAGTTGTTTGGTGGTTTCTGACGAGGCAACTTATAAATTGAGAACGATTATAGCTGCCGTGTATTTGACAACTAATGCAAGTGAGTGGATTATTAATCGAGTATTTACTCCGGGTTACTTCTTGCCTCCAGAAAAATATCTGTTGGAAGTTATCTTTTACGCTAACGGTTTCATTAACTTGGCATTACTAGTGTGTTATGAAAGGCATATTGGAAACCATTTTTCAAACTGCACCCGCCTAATATGTTGTCGTAAAAGTCAGAGTGAAGATATGGAAACATCAACCAAACCAGCATTGAAAGAAATATCGCAATAATTTTTATATACAGCAGATTATTAATACTATATATACTGGTCAGAATACGGGAGCGACCTCAAATTCTAGTTCGACGTTAATTTCCTTGGTTGTGCCTTAGGAAAAGCCAGCACATCTTCTGGTATAATACTGCGTGTGCGGTCGTTAGGGGAGCAATCAAGAATTATTATTGTCTCTATCTGATGAAATATTTAGTTGTATTGTGCGTGGAGTGATTAAATAAAGCACAGAGATTATGTACACACACAACGTGCTTTCTTTACTCGACTTTTACTACTACATGTATATAACAGTCTCTCCAACCTTTTAACATTAAACCACACAACAACTAAAGAGAAACCCGAGCTCTGTACTTTTCGTTGGAAACCGGCTACTTCACGATATTACATTACAGCGCCCTCCGGTAGGGCCACGGCCAAAAGTGAAAGTACAACTGAACCGTGCTTACGGAATACGGCGCGACATTTAAAAGTTAGATATGTTTTGATTTTCCTTAATCTCATCAGTGCGGTACGTCTACTAATAATGATTCGTATTTACAACTCACATTTAATTTAATAATACCGTGGATACATTTTCAATTCACGTACAATACACATTTGAGGTTAGGTCTAAGAAAAAATATAAAAAATATAACATCTATAATAAAGAAAAATATTTAAAAACTGCAACGAGTTTAGTTCTTTCTATTAACATGTTCGCTTCAAGCAAAAGTTACTTCATCACAAAGCATTCTCCTCTTTAGTTATGAAATTATTATAATTAGCAGGATTGATTTCGGGTGAACGAAACAAAATTACGCCTATTCATATGTAAAATAAGTAACTAATTTGTATATCGTTCATTCTCTTAAAAGATAGCTAAAGTATTATCTCAATATTTTTTATTTATCAATGCAAAAATATGTATATGTACCTACCGATCATTTATTTTTGGATCCACTTAAATTAGTTAGTATATTATCGTTAGTTGGTAAGTACATTTTTTGTGTATAGTCAACATTAGTATTTATACATTATTTCTTAAGCAGTACTATGAGAATTAATAATATATGTACTAGTAACACTAAGTCATTTCGGAATTGTATAAAAATAAAATTGCATTATATTCGAGTTGCTCAAACACATACCTGTTCCAGGTTGAAGTAGATGTATTGAAAAAGACAACTAGGAATCAGATGAAAGACCTTCAACCGTAGCTAATTCCTGTTAATTAATTCCTGTTTTTACTATTAGAAAAGGCTACGAAAGAAATGGTATGAAGAAATAAATACAAAAAAATATTCAACAACGTATGTATGTATATATTTATATTGATAAATATACAGGGTGACGCGTTAGTATAGCATAGCTCGATATAATAAACAGAAGTTATTTACGGAAATTGTAGCCGGTCTTAAACTTAACATTTTAAAATTATTTTCATATACACAAGATGTTCCATATTACCAGGGTGAACCAGACATACGTTTTCTTAAATGCAACACACTGTATATTATTTCGCATTTAGATTAAGCTCATGCCTCACACTTCCAACGTACAATTTCATTGAATTATACCGCGTGTTTCAGAAGTTATGGTAAATTTTATATGCAAATCACTGTAAGTTCAAGGTCTTGTACACTGCAAACAACAGTGTCTGAAATTTTTCTTTTACAAGCATACATTTTTGATATTGTCAAAATTGTCAAAACAGAATATAGAGCGAGTCAAAACTCAAATACATTCATTTCTCAATTATTTTAAACGGATCACCCTGTATTTTATATCATAGAAAGAAAGAATAGTTTAGTTATTTTCAGTTTTATTAAGCACTCTCTATACCTAAAGTCATTAATTTCTAAGATTTCTAAGTCCTTCTGCAAAAATGAGATTTTTTGAAATTATTTTAATATAACGAGTTAGGCGTGGAAAAATGACAGTAAGGCAGTCTTAAATCTTCATTACTAGTTAGGAGATTAAGTAATTGAACCACATTTTTTGAAAAGATGAGTGAATGGTCAAGTTTATTTAGACTTTTTAGAAAATCATTTGCCATTGTTGTTGGTAAATGTTCGTCAAAGGGTGTGGTATCTGTACGATGGAGCTTCGTTACGTCACACTAGGTTAATACACGACCATTTCCTTGAAAGATGGACAAGGAGAGGGGAACCAATTGAATGATCAGCTCAATCACCGGTGTTCACTAAAATTGAGTTCTTCATATGGTCATGTTTTCCTGTTGCTAATAATCGACGACTTAACTTTCGCAAAGCTAATTTCCCGCAATTATATGCAGACCTCTTACAAACTGATTGGTTTGTTATTTATACACATTCAGATGTTAATCTTGCTGTTGAGCAGTTGTATGTGATACTTCAGAACGTCTTTGAGAGAAGTGTACCTTATCGCAAATCACCTGGAGTGTCTTTTCCGCCATGGTTTACACCTGCTGTGATATCAAGTTTAAACTATAGACGAAAGTTTAAAAAAAAAGCTAAAATTTAACCGACTTCGTGCTCTTTGTAAGAATCATCTGTCTACTACATACAGGAGATATCTGGAGGTTGTTGGTGAATACATTAAGGATAATCCTATAGCGAATTGTTTAAATTCACTAATTTAAAGAAGGGAAAATCCAGCACTCCTGACATACGATTTGACGGCGATGATAGATTTAGTGATCCGCAAGATATAGTGAACGCATTTGCTAACGTGTTTTCTGCTACACAAAGTGAGAGTTCTCCATTTGAAACTTGTGATATTTACTCAACCAAGTTACGTTTCACTATCTTGCCTGTTACTGGGAATGAGTTGATTGGGATTATGGCTAGGTTTTCCTGTAACTTTGTAGCTGGAGATGATTCCATTTAGCTGATAACGGATATATCGAGCTTTGCCACACTGATGCGTCACCCTGTCCATGCAATTTTCACTTAACATCTGTCCCTATTTATCTATCTAAGCAAATATTTATACATTTCTGTTTTAGCAGTTTAGACATTGTATACTTATGATACTCAACAATGCATGTCTTCGAAGATATACTTCAGTGGGTTCAAGAAGACCAAACGCAAGAACGACAAGAGGACTCCACAAACACAACTTCCAACTATGCAACGCCTAGTATTATATTCTACCTAACTCTAAGCATCTTTTGCTGCCTACCTAATATTTTTCTAATCCTTGTGATTGTGAAACATAACCTACATCAGAAGAATTTACATTTCGCCATGCTGCATTGGAGTTTGGCCAACATCGGTTCTATAATCGTACTGATCAGTTTCATTATCGAAATCAAAATAGCCCATTCGCCAATCGATCCGACATATGTCGGTTACACTTTGCTTTTAGTGATCGATGCAAGCTTCAGAACGGTTCCGGTAATAATAGGTATTTTGTTGGTATTCGATAAATTTATTAAATCTAATAATTGTCGGAGTATAACTTACGCGATTTGGGGAACATTCGTCATTGTATTATTAGTTGCAGCTAGTTGTTTTGCGGCACGTACAGGTTATAATTTTTACGTGATTTTCGTCGTAATACTTCTGATCGTAAAGATTCAATCCGTTTTTCTTTTAATCGTGAAATCTATTACGTATTTTATTTTAAACAATGGCGAAGAATTGTATAAATTGCGAGCCATTTTAGCAACCGTTTATATTGTTTCAAATTTAAGCCAATGGCTTTGCAATCGGATCCACAATCAACCTGATGTATTCTTTTCCGCATACGTTTTATTAGATATTTTATTTTACGGAAATGGATTTATTAATGTTGCACTACTGGCCCGTTATGAGAAAGATGTAAGGGTGCAATTTCGGGAATTACTGGGTTGCAAAAGGGATTCTCAGAAAAATACGATACCTTAGATAGACAACTTATTATTTTATAGGAAATAATTGTTCACAAGTATTGTTCGACTATGTTAGATCGAGGGTGTAAAAATACCCCCTAGGATCCAGTAGTCTCTTGCCTAGTGAAGCACGCACAGTATAGATAGAATCAGTAATTTCACTTGGAGTCATACAACCACTTATAAAAAGTAATTAAAAAATAGAAATACCTTTACCACCTTGATGAGTGAAGAACTCCAGATACGTAGTTGCCATCCTCAGCAGAATCTTCGAAGGAAGACAATTTAGACGTAGCACTTGGGAGATATGCACCACACAGAACACCACTTGAGTAACAGTGTTATTCAAGTGTTATTGTTCTGAGGATGGCAACTTAGTTGCCGAAATACGTATCTGGATTTCTTCACAGGTGAAGAGGGTACTTTTATTTTTAATAATCTCATTTTGAATTCCGTTATACGGCTGCCAATGGGAATCCACATATTCGCTAAACACGTGCCCCAATTAATTAATTTATTCCCAGATGAGGAGTGGTCGAGTATACTGTGTTTAAACTCAATTTTGTAAAGAAAATTTGATTACGAAGTCATTTCCTGTGTTAACAATTTCATTTCTTGTACAATTGAATTTATTCTTATTTGGTGTAATAATAATTTAAATATGTAACTTAGATTTGTAATTAAATACATGCATGATGTAGATAAAATGTTTGTCTCATTTTCCCTATTATTTGATCTCATCATATTAACCCCGGCATATAATATGCATCCGGAAGTAATATGCAGTTTTTTTATGTGCATAGTAATCTCAATATAAGAAATACATATTACATCATATCCGTTTTGGACGCTATAATCCTAGGACGAGTCTATTATACTATGTTTAGGGATATCTAAGCCTTGTGGCGTCGGTCAAACATTATCTGCCAAAATTCGAAACGCCTGTGTCTATATCTATATCTACGTTTGAATTTGTGCGAGTTGGTCAGGTTTTCACCGTGTGATATTTTTTATTACCAGTATCTAATTTGTATCAATAAGTGTGTTTTTCAAGATATTTTTATAGTTCGTTTATAGGGAGTTTATTACTAATTTTATCAACACCAAAAAGTATAAAAATATAACCCTCTTTGTGTTACTGTTGTTTCTATAAACGCATTATTTTATTTGTTACGTGATAATATTTATAAAAATGGATTAACCACTCCCTCAAATATGTTTTAAAAAAAGAGATAAGTATCGTAATGGTGCCCCATATTTATATGTCAGACGAGGGAAGTTAAATTATATTTATAATAAATAATGATTAGAAGGGGCAATGCTCCTAGCTTACAGGGACATTAAAATCATAGTAATTTAGTCAGAGCTGAGAGCTGGAGAGATTTTTCTTTTTTGATAAAGAAATGTCAAAATTGTGATTGCTACCGAGGGATTTTTGGCAATGATAAGGATGTAGCAATTACTATTATAGACAATTTATATGTATTAATAGTGAAAGTGAACGCTTATAAGCAATATTAATTTATAATAAACAATTAAAGTGAATAAATTAAAATAGGAAACTAAAAATCATTGTCAAAAATCCCCGCAAAAGAAGAAGCGTATCAATTTAAAGAATTATTGTGCCGGATTATTATGTTATTATAACAAAATGCGTATTAAAAATAATTATAATTAAAGCTGCAAATATCTAAATTTACATTTAATTAAGAATAAGTTATAAAATAGTTAAGGTTTGACAATTAGAATTATAATATCAAAGTTAAAAGGGTAAAGAGATGGAATCCTCTTGCAAAAACGTGGTAGATGAAAGAAATTATCCTTATATATATATCCATACGATTTCCAGGTATAAATAGACTATTTACATATTAAATCTTCAATTCATTTGGTATTTGACAGCTGCAGGATTTTTGGCCAATCTAAAAAGATTTAAAAGAAAAGAAGAACATTAAAAGATGTAAAAGAATTCAGGAAACAAGAATAGTGATATTAAATTTAAAATTAAAAATAGAAGAAATAATTAAAACTGAAACAAAAATTTAGGCGTCAGTATAAAAGCTCGCGGTTTTACAAAAATAACTATCTTGTTTTGGGCGTATAAATATACGGGGTGTTACGTTCCATTATTAGTATCATCCAGTTTCGTATAGAATAAAGGAGTTTCTTTAAGAGAGGGACATCATTTCAGTATGTACTCATATAGAAAATCAGTTTGGCATAGCGATCTTATATATTTAATTTCAGGTGGCAAAAGAACTTCTGATATACGGAAAGCTTGGATGGAAAACTACGATATACAAGCTAAACGTATAAAATATCTAAGCCAACTGCAAGCTTACCCGTTTGAAGATAGGCCAGTATTATTTAACGGATGAGGCAATACACAGTCGAAGGAATGGTCAGACGATACATTGTTAGGAGTAAAGAAATCTATTTCGAATGGCGGTCGTTTAATTATGGAGCATGCTGGTGGAAAAATGGGGTTCATGCCAGAATATTAGAATTTCCTTCAGTTAACATATACAACATATAACTAACTAAATACTTAATGGAAACATGAGTAATCCATTATCATTACTCATGTTTCCATTAGGTATTTAGTTAGTTATATGTTGTATATGTTAACTGAAGGAAATTCTAATATTGTGGCAGTTTTGGAAGATGATTGTTTATTATTTAATCACTAATATCTAATATGGTCTCAGATGCTCTGCAGAGCAAGAATTATTCAGTTTCTAACAGCAAACGAGTAAATTGTTTGTTTTCTTTTTCTTAAAGGAACAAAACCTAGTCACCTGGTTATGATGACACGAACCATTTTTTAACTTGGGTGACGAGACAATTTGTGCAAAATCTCCCACCAACAAATGTTCTTTAACTAGACAGTGCATCACATCAAAATCTAAAGATTCGACCTCTGGAACAACAAAGGCTGAAATGATTGAATGGTTGATGGCACGGCATACACATATTTTGATTCTAACCTTACAAAACTAGCTTGAGCTTGATGAAAGAAAAATAAAGCTGAAACACCACAATTTTAATTAGATACATTACTGGCATCACATAGGTACAATATTCTAAGATTGCCACCGTACCATCCTAAGTTAAACCCAATTGAGAAAATATGGGCCGTTGTAGAAACAAGAACTAGGTTGCCGCTCAAGTACCCTCAAGTTAGCCGATGTAGAGGCATTAACCAGAGAAAATTTTGCATCTATAGCTCGTGATGAATGGGCATCTGTTTGCAACCATGTAGATAATGTTGTAGAAGACTATTTGTAAAAAGATCACGTGTTGGATAACATAACAGATGGGCCGGTGATGGGTTGAGCTGACGACGACCATGACCTTGACGCCGATGCTCGGCTTTGCAGTTCTTTCGTAGGACTCCTACTTTTGGAGGGGCGACAAGTGGACATTGTAATATGCGTTCAGTGCAAGTTTGAACTCGATCAAGTCATTTGGTTGTCCGTTGTCGTTTTTTCCGTGAACCCGGTTTTCGTAGTGTGTTCTACAAATGAAAGACATTAATTTCGAGCAACGGTGTGCTATCAAGTTTCGCTTCAGACTTGGACAAAGTCCAACAGAAACTTTTGCAAAACTTCAGCAGGCCTACGCAGACAGTGTTTTGTCAAAAGCCCAGGTTTGTCGGTGGTTTAAGGCATTTTCAGAAGCAAGAGGGTCGATGGGAGATGAGTCACGCAGCGAAAGGCCTTCAACTGCAAGAACCGATGGCATTGTCAACAAAATCCGCGATCTTGTGCGTTCAGATCGTCGGTTTACGGTCACAATGATCGGGGAACAATTGAATTTGTCTCACACTCCCGTTCATAAAGTTTTGACCAATGAATTGGGAATGAGAAAGGTCTACTCTAAAATGGTTCCAAAAAACCTGTCGCAGGAACAAAAGGACATCAGGAGAGAAAGGTGGCTTGACTTTTTGGAATCGATTGAAAATAATGAAAATTTTTTGGAACGTGTCATTACTAGTGATGAAAGTTGTATGTTCGAGTATGACCCGGGAACAAAACGCCAGAGCATGGAATGGCACACTTCAGGCTCTCCAAAACCCAAGAAAGCAAGAATGAGCAAATCAAAGATCAAGAGCATGCTGATTTTGATTTGTTGCTTTGATAGCCAGGGAATCGTTCACAAAAAGTTCGTGCCTCAAGGTCAGACAGTTAATCAACATTCCTTCTTATTCACCTTACTTGATTAATTGTGACTTTTTCCTCTTCCCAAGATTGAAAATTCATCTGAAGGGACATCATTTTGGGACACTCGAAAACATTCAAACGGCTGTAACCGACCAGCTAAAGCTGATTCCAATATCCGAGTTCCAGCACTGCTATGAGGAATAGAAGAACCGTCTCCAACGCTGTCTGGCTTCGCAAGGGAGTTATTTTGAAGGAGACAACTTTCAATTGTAATTATATTTAAGTAAAAATATTTAAAAATATCAGTCTCATTACTTAATTTACACACCTCGTATGAATACAAAGATTAAATGAATTCCAATCCATTAGAAAACATTCTTCGTTTTACTGAAATATTTCTTGGAATTCCTGATTTAATATAATATGAATATAATAAAACATGTATATTTCTACAGCTTTCACAAGATTGATGTGTCTATGTACTCAACAGCTAATTGTATTTGTTAATTACTCATCATTACATATTTAGATTTCTTACTAGTTTTCTTCAATAGTTTTCATTATTAACGTACAATTATTCAATCAAATTTTCCGACCTTGGTTGACGTATTTTACGTTGACGTAATATGTACTTCTTAGATTTACTATTCGAGGAAATATATGGTAGTGGTTCTCCCTACCATCTTAATGATCTGTCCCCGCGGGTTTTTTAATGCCAGCGAACTCTTTTATTGATGAGCGGCCATCTCCTTGTGCAGCTGTTGTTCCATTTTCTCTTTAGTCTTTCCGGGGTAAGTGTAATTTTCTGATATATTTTGATGTGGGCAATAATATACATATTATTTGCCCTACTTTATGTTACTTACGCGCATAAATAACATGATTCTTCTCTGCATAATAATAAATGATTTTATAACCTATAAAACTGACATTAGTTAGCATAACAAAACGTTATTAGAGTGAAAATGCTCGTAAAAGACACACATGTTTAATATGTACATATATACAAGTATTTTAAAAGAAAGTATAAACACTGTCCGCGTGATAGCGAAACGCTGGGGGCGTTAATTATACAGGGAGGAAGCGATTAAGCTGGTAATAGGAAACCACGACACCACCAGCATATCCAGGCCCATCCTCCTGCTATCTGCGGCGCACATGCACATGTGAAAGTGCAGCAGTTCCCATATCTTTTTCATTTGCACCGAATCTATTCTAACTAACAAAACACTCATACGTCTATCCTAAGTTGTACATGAATTCCTATTGCCAGATCAAAACCTTCCAAGCGGTATATTGCTTTCCTCACAAAACTAAATTAACATTATTCTATTAAGAGTTAATATTATTATGGAGTTAAAATTCAATATTACATTTTTGTGTATAAATGAAACTGAAACGTTGTTCTAACTTTATATTTAATATATTATATTTTTATTACCATTTATTCTCTATATGTCTACAAGTCCAAATAAAATCAATTCTCACGGATACAATTTTTATGTAGTATAAAGTATAAAAAAAGTACAAAGTACATAGAATTTACATTTACAATATTTTGAAATAATGGACACCTGTATTTTCTAAGTCATAAAGGAAGCTTCCTTCCAATAAATTTGTTTGGGGGAAAATAGTATTTTGTCAATTTAGTTACTTTCTTTCATCCTTATACGTATATTATATACTAAAAAGTTTTGTGTAATCTTCGCAGTGATTTTTCTCAGAGACTTTTAACCCTGCGTCAGTCGCGCCATATTTCATAGGGCGTTAGTCGCGGGTGAGCATCACGCTCACTTTGCAGTTTTTGACAGTAAATAATAGTTTTAGTTGGAAAATACATGCGAAATGTGTTTTATCGAACATTTTGAATAAAAGCCAAGAAGATAGATCCAAAGAAATTTATTAAAACTTAAAGAATTAACATAGAATTTCTATAATAAGGTAGATAAACAACTTGTGTAATGAATGCACAGATATGTGAAAAATAAAAAGCAAGGAAAACAGCATACTAATAGAAAAAATATATATAATATAAATAATTAATTAATATTGATCAAAGTGTTGATGTTCACATTGTGTGCATATTGTTTTAGTATGTTCCTTGCAAATTGGCTTGAACATTTGAAACATTTCACTGTAGTTTTTCTATTTTTTAGGTATTGGTTCACCTGCATTTGATTCTGGAGGATTCGGTTCACTTGCTGGTAGTTTCAAATAATTTCTAATTTGCAAACTTAATAAATGAGCCAATGGTAGTTTTGCCCTTTTCAATTGTTCAATGTTTTTAAAAATATTCGGCGCGATTCATTTGCATCTTCATTATTGAATTTATATATCACATATTCATTTATTCCGGTCATGGTCAGTACAGAGAAAAAAATCGGCCGTGTACACGTGATTTTTGATACGGAATAAAGGCTTTGTAGTTGATCCACAACATCCACGCCAGCTTTTGTCATATTATAAAACGTAATAACTTCTGGCTTATTGGCTGCTCCACTACCAGGATTTATAGTATGATTCTCATGAAAGGTCGGCAACAATAAAACATTTTTATTCTTCTTTGGCACATATGATACGAGAAGATATTCTTGTCCGAATCCAAACATATTGGTCTGTCTTTGGTTGCAACATATACAGGTGGAATTTCAACTTTATTCTTTCTGAAAGTTCCAACGAAAGTTAATCTTTTCTTCAAAAGATCTAGGGCTAAAAGAATAGATGAAAACCAGTTATCGCACGTTACATTACGGCCATTATTTGCTATTGGCTCAGCCAGACGCTTTACAATACTTGAAGCGCTATATATTTCATATATTTGCATATATTTCCATTCTCATGGTGTAATAGGATCAAGCATCCAATAGTGAAAATATTTTAATTCCATATATATTCGACTTGCTCGGAATGTCATGCCGAAATGGGCAACGTCCACGAAAGCCTTCCAACATTTCATCGATGGTGCAATATTGACTTGGTGTATAACAAGCTTAACATCTTTCTTGAGACATTTCAAAAAATTTTGTGATAGGTGCTTACTTGTATAGTTTCTACGATCAACTCTCGCTTCTAAATCTAAAGCTAAAGCTCGAAGTTGCAACTAAAGACGACGATTTGACATGGCCATTCTAAACAATTCTGATGTTGTTCCATCAGTATTCCATAGATCGCTCAAATTGGCATGAAATGATTTCAGGGCGCCTGCCATATATAGAAGACCAAATAGAGCTTTTATCTCATCAATATCTGTAGCTATGACATCTCACATCACGTATGTAATTAGGACGAATCTTTTGCAGATATTTATTAGTGGAATCCACTATTATATTCAATATTTCGTCTGCGCCAAGAAGTTTCCAAATTTCATAGGGAGTTTTGGCATCTTTGGCTTCACGTTTCACGCCTGGCAGATTTGTTATGATGTTATGTCGACGAATACGGCCCCCTCTTGGTGTGTAATGTTTTTTCGAGAGAGTTTATTGTCTTTATCAACGTAATTCAGACCATTGTTAGACCATATTGTTGAAGCAGAGGTATCTTCATCTGAATTATCTGCAAAATGTTCGGAATCTGTTTGATGATTATGTTCTTCAATAGAATCGTCGTTCGATTTTTGATCGTCTAAACGTTCTCCCTGTAAATTTGACGCTTGCTCTTCTCTTTCCAATTCCTCAAAAATTGCCAACGGTCGTGCTTTTTCCTTCGGGTCCATTTTTATGTTCAACTTGTTTGATAATAACTTATCTAAAACAAATTATGTTCATAATTTTTTATAATACTTACTAAATAAACAGATAATTATGTTCACTTTTTTACAGTAACACGATTAGTCGCTGGTGAGTAAATTGCTCACTTTCAAGCACCCTCCCCAACAGAGGCTGTAAACAAACTGACTAATTGACGCGAAAAGAAAAATACTGTTTGGAAGTGGAGTTGGGTATGCGGGTGGAGGATAAATCGGACGGACAAGTCCAAACTTGTAAAAATAATTTATATTTTACACAACGAGTGAGCCGTTCAACCCGCGACTAACGCAGAGTTAAAGCCCAAAATGGGTCAAGCCATAACTATAAATATTAGTCTTAATACCACTATTTCCAATGTAAAATAGCAATAATATGGTATGTTGTAGATATCCTAAAACAATGGCAGAGATTGCATACGAGGACACGACAGTTTATGAAAATTTAACACATGTGGAAGCAACAACATTGAGAACTCTGCAAATATTGGACATAATATGGATATTTTTTTGCATAATTCCTAACGCCTTGCTGATCTACATCTTCATAAGGAACCAGTTGTACAGGGCTAACTTCTACTTCATCGTACTGAATTGGTGCATAGCACATATACTGGTCACCTCCAGCTTGCTTTACCCAAACACCGTACCAGACAAATACCTAAACCCGAAGGTTTGGATCATAATATATTTTATCTTCCATGAAGTATTACGGACGTTAACAGTGATTTTAGTAACTGCATTTATGTTTAAAAAGTTCCTGGAATTGAAGAGATTGTGCACCTATTTTATTTATGCATTCTGGTATGTACTCGCTCTTTCAGCCGTGGTAAACATCATCTGCTCGTTGTTGGAATACGTTTTCATCGACGAATTTATGACGTATGTGGTAGATCCGATTAAGTTGTTCAGTGTCGTGGTATTTATAATCAAGATAGGGTATCACATAACAATGCCACCTGCCAAAAATGACAAAGACCTCTCATTGAGGATGCTAATGGCTAATGTGTATATCTGGTTCGAATTCGGAGCCAGGCTCTTAAGATTCTATGATATAAGGGAAAAGTTACACTATATATTATTTTATTACGTAGTGTACGTACCTTATGTTGATGGCTATATTAATTTAATGTTGTTAATTTATTGTAATAACACTATAAAATACCATGTCTACGGGTTGTTAAAAAAACAAGAAAAAGACAGGGTTTCAGTTCATATGGTTGATTTGGACGATCTCTCAAGCCAAACAACGGCATGAATATTAGTCGAATGTAAAAGAAGTAATAAACTATTCTTATGTAATTATTGTTTAAATAAAATTAATCTTAGGTTTTCTTTTGATGAAAGGAAACAAAACTAGAGACAACTTAGTTTATAAAAAATGTGTGGACTTTAAGAAAGCTGTGATACAATAGAAAAGGTTATTCTAAAAAGGAATCAATTATTCGATGGGTGCTGACCATTACTTTACGAAAATCCATTATGATTTTATTGCATGATGGATCATAATATAATAACATAACGGTCCACGGGAATTAAATGGCCCGACTTCGCGAAATATATTTATTTCGTTGGTTTAATAAAACATAAAATTGGTATTACAGACCATTCATTTTCAGAATACAGCGTTGGAAACGTTAAGAGAAAATATCTCGGCTTACGATTAGCTGAAATTTGCGACAGATTAACGCAGACGAAAAAGGTTATAATTTTGCCCAATCAATTTGTGTTGGGTAAAATATCACTGATAACTGCGTTGTCTATGCTTAGTGTAATATAATAAACAAATATTTTATCGGAAATAATTGTTGCTCTTCTTTACAATTATTGTTCGGATATATTAGATCGAGAATGTAAAAATACCTCCCACCAAACACCCAGTACTCGCTCGTCTAGTGAAGCCTTAGACCAGGGGTTCCCAAAGTTTTTCTTAGGCGGGCCAATTTAATATTACCGAATTTTTTGGAGGGCCAAAAAAAAACGGAATAAATTCAAAACAATAACCACGATTTTTTAAAAATAAACTAAACAATATTTTATTAATACAATCGCTTATGATTAAAGTTCTGTAAGAATTTTTTTAAAATATTAAAATATTTTCTTGTATCTTATTTGTAATATTTATTATTTCTTTTACTATTTACTTATTTATTTTTTAATAAAAATATAATATATCGTATCGATATCGCGGGCCGAATTCACAGGCTTTGCGGGCCGCACTTTGGGAACCCCTGCCTTAGACCATACATGCTTATAGACACTCCCTCACTTCAATGTGGTGAAGCCAACATAAAGTCAAGCGTGTAACGTCACTGTGTGGCAAAAATGTATCGCGTCCCATTTAAAATGCGTTAGTGAACGCGATAAAAACTCATTAAGTTAACAAATACCTGATTAAATAGATAGATATTGAGAAAAACTGTTTCCTGAATAAATCTATTGAATTTATTCAAAACTTAGTCGTATGTTTAACTTAATATACAGCATTATTTTATTTTTAAAGTTAGAATAAAACTAGGGCGATATTTTAAATATTTGGCTATAAGAAAGTCTATAAAAAGTTTGACGTAGGTGTATATTTATTATTATACACAAACAAGTCTAGAAATAATATATAATAACATAAAAAAATAAAAATGTAAATTCAATTACAAGTTATGAAATAAAATAGTTTTTGTCAATTTACTCCTTATACCCTCAAATTTTCTGTTCTCTAAATGGTATAGCCTTATATATAGCAATAAGTATAGCTAACGATTTTAATCAAATTTGTCAGATGGCTAGAATCAACCTCGTGATCATACATATGTTCTTTGTATGCAATAAATACGGGGTCCCTAACATTCATTATTTTTATTGCTAATTTAATTTTCTTTTCAGGAAGATTGTTTGTTCAAAAATTCGAATAGATGGTTAAATCAAGCATTGCTTTAGATTACTATAATTTTACTAATACACAGTATCGGTAAAATCCACACCGCACAAATTAATTTAATAAAATTCGGGACATATGTTTCAAGAGCACGTCGGCTCCCATTCTCAAC
>JARFOC010034168.1:0-27408 GCA_031763485.1 Osmoderma eremita
AACTATATGTATTTTTGTTTTACTATATATTACTTCAGCATGGAGTTACTCCTTTTTTTGTTTTCTACAATTTATTTTAATTTTGCATTGTTTATTGTCATTATACACATATCTTGCCAGAAAATACAGAAATAAATAATAATTATTATTCTATTTCTGTATAGAACTTTTTTCTAATTCTCATATCAGAAATAATTTATAAATTAGCTTTCAACACAGTATTCCTTTGATTTCTGCGCTTGGAGAAACCCCTGTTATATTCTCTTTGGAACACAAGAAAAAAAGTACATAAACTACAATGTATAACCCAATGAGAATTTTTTTATGCGGGCATTTAAAAACTTTGCCTGCGTAAAACTGTGGCACATTTCAGCCAATCATAAGCTGAGATATCCACTCTGTCTGACTGTGCTGTACTTCAGAAAAACCTTAATGTGATAAATCGTTGGTGTCATCAAAATAAAATTCGATAAATGTGCTGTTGTTTCTTTTGCAAAGTGTAAAATTACAGTAACGTTTCCTTATCATATTGATCATGCTTCAATCCCAATCAATGATCTTGGTGTTCTATTCGATTCGCAGCTTTCATTTCGGGATCATATTGCTAAAATTGCTAATTACGCTTCCAAGTACCTGGGTTTTTTAATACGTTCCTGCAGTAAAGATAGCAAGGACTGTGGGGCAGCACGATAAACACACTGTTCGGATTACTCCTCCCGCACAAGTATTAATTAATTCGGGACGACACGTGTTTCGGGAATACATGGATTCCCATTCTCAAGTCCGGCACCGAATTCGGTGATCCAAAGGAAGAAATCTAAAGGCGTTAAATCCCACGATCTCGGTTAGCAGTTCACGTGACCGCCGTGCGAGATAACCTTACCCTCAAATCTCTCGTGCAGAATGTCCATCGTGGCATGCGCTGTGTGGCACGTAGCACCATCCTGTTAGAACCACATGTCGTCGGTATCCATGTCACCCAGGATAGGCAACAAGAAGTTACTTATCATCGATCTGTAGCGCTCACCGTTGACAGTTATGGCAATGCCAACTTCGTTTTGGAAAAAGTACGGACCAATGATTCCGCCAGACCAAATCCGACAATTTTGCTTGTTCACACATCCATTCATCCAAAAATGAGTCTCGTCGCTGGCGAAATTTGGATCAACTTCCAACTGCTCCAGAACCCAATCAGCGAACACCGTTGTTGGCGTTGTCTATGGTCGGTTACCTTAAGTTCCTGGGTCAGTTGGATTTTATACGGGTGCAGACCCAAGTCCCGATGCAAAATTCGCCAAGTTGAAGTGACAGACAAGCCAAGTTCTTGTGAACGCCGAGAAATTGACTTCCTCGGGTTTTCCCGTACACTCTCACGCACAGCAGCAATGTTTTCAGCAGTGTTTCGGTGACGTACGGGTGTTGACTGATTTTTTATGCAACCGGTTAATTCGAATTAAAAGAATGATATTTCTTATCATTTTAGGCTGACTAGGTTTCCAAACAAAATAAATAACCTATTAATTTTAGCCATTCTGTTATTTACATGTGTTTGGATCTTTCTTTATATTGTGTTTATTTTCTATTTCAATAATTTAACTAACTAATTTTAGGTTATGCATTGTAGGGTTATGTTTGTTATGCTTTTTATAATTATTTTGTCCTGTAATTGGAATTTTTTTTCTGTTGGACCAATATACTTTATCATTATCATTAATTACTCTGACAGGTAAGAAAGAAAATTTTATTTTTATACAATATTTTTATTCACAAAAAGTAGATACATCTACATATACTGTACAAGTTTATAATATGTACAAAAACAAAAATAAATAGGGATTGAACGGAAGCCTAACGTTATATATCATAAGTATTTTATGGTAATTATATAATGATACACCTATGACATAAAATTTGAAAAAAGGGCAATTAAAAATCATTTTATTCATTGTATTAACACATTACAGGAAAGCACCCTGAATAAGAAGTATATCTATTGATATATATATTCACATAAACATACCGGCTGGTCCATTTAAAGTGGAACAATTTAATATCTTCGAAACGATTAGACTCTCAAGAGCCCCTTGATAAACTTGGGACTTATTTTGTCTTTAAAAGAAACAGTTTCGATGGATATTACGATATTTAATTTCGAATGAACCATGGTGTATATTATATTTTTCAGTCTTACATTGATTAAATGAAATTTAGAAATCCTCAAAAAGCGAAAAAAAAAAAATACAGGCGAAAGATCCTTATATACGAATTAACGCAGGCCATTTGAAAAGCGATTTTCAATTTTAAATGTAAATGGTAATAATAATATGTAAAACGATAAAATTGAATAGTAATGTGAGTTTCCACACAGCGAAATTCGAATTTGCCGCTGTTATTTTTAGTAACTTCAACATTAAAGCATGAAATTACCTACAATTTTGTATTACATTTATAGGTATTTTAATATCTTTATCTTGAAGCTACTACATATAATTGCGGCAAATTTGAATTTTGCTGTGGGTTACTATGTAACTATAAAAGTTTCTTTGTCAGTAGCGTTTGCAATGAAATAATAATAATTATATTAGATAGATGTAATTATATCATTTTTTTATTCTTTTTATATATAAACACTTAAAAAATAACAGCCACATTATTATTATAATAATATATTACAATTATAGTATTTATATTATATATTTTCAGGCAATTAATTTGTTTCTTAAATGCCTTGATATCACCGTTTAGAAAACTATAAATATTTATATTATATTACAATATATCTTTCTTTACATCATTATAAATTAAGGGGGAAGCGAATAGTTGCATTACTTTTAATAATAGCGCAATTACATAAATATAAAATAACATTGTAACCGCATTAATACGCCTTCATTAAGCAAAAAGGGATTTTTCGTTTACGGAAAATTTAAATTTTAAGTTTTTAACACAAACAAGGTAATTTTCAATTATATAAAAAGAATATTAGAAGGGTACCGACGCGAAAGGTAATAACTCAACTTTTAACAGAAATAAAACTAATAGAAATAGTTCTTACGAACGTCATTTAATTCAACTATACTCGGATCATTTTAAGAATACAGTAGAGGGCGCTCAAATCACTTTATGTATTACACAGAAGCAATTTAATTAATGGTAATACAGCCTAGCAGGGTCGCTACCTTTCGATCATTTATGGAAAATGTGAGGTTGTCATAAACTACAATGTATAACCCCACGGGAATTTTTTTTATGCGGACATTTAAAAACTTTGCCTGCGTGAATTATGATGAGCACGAAATCCCGATTGGCAAATTTCAGCTAATCATAAGCAGAGATATTTACTCTTTATCTTTTCTTGCGCTGTATTGTTAAAATGAACGGACTTTATTTCTATCTATCATAATTACTGTTCGGCTATGTTAGGTTGAGAGGGTAAAAATAACGTTGAGAGGATTTGCAAGGAAATTGCTAATGTTGTTTGAGCAGCGTGAGGATACAGAGGAAGCTAAAAACCTAAGATTTCCGAAGAATAATTATTAGATTGAAAAACGGTAAAGAAGAATTGAATCTTTCAATTTGTTAAAAAAATGAAGTATATAAAAAATATATAAATATACCTCTGAGATCACACAACACATCTGATTGTATAGTTCCAGGCATTCCTCATGTACAAATGCCTGGAACTATACAATCAAATGTGTTGTGTGATCTCGGAGGTATATTTATATATATTTTTTATATACTTCATTTTTTTAACGTATGTGCCGGCTATTGGCAGAAATCTTCTTTCTTTGACTTTCAATTTGTGTTTGATAAAATGATGACAATTGTAGAGCAGCACAAATTAATTGTGGGTTGGTTCAAATTTCATTCGTCGTTTAAGTAGAAAAGTTATTTAATGAATTCAATATTTAATTTTTATACCTATAATCAACATGTCTTAGCACACAACCATACAAGATTAATAAAAATGTATATTGAGTCGATAAGAATGAAGAATACAAGTTGGGCACGATGAATTTAAATCATTCATATAGTTGAATATAGTGTTGCTAAAAATAAATTTAATAAATTATGTTTCTGTTGAATTCTATCTGTGTAATCGCTTTATTATTATAAAATGTAACCAAATTAAACTTTTTAAAGAATTCTGTTGCTAAACTATTTCCTTTTAAATAACTTACTTTATCATCGATTAAAGATGTATATCGATAGTTGCCCGTCAAAAATGGAAATAACACCTTTTGCATCAGTACCCTTCCATTCTAATTAACAGAATAAATAAAATTATTTCTGGTTTAATGTGTGTAGTTTATTGCATTTCCTTTCGACAATAGGAAGAACTATAGTAAGCGTAAACAAAACAAAAATATACAGGGGGAGCATAATTTTTTAAAACTTTGTGCGCTATTTCCTACGATACTAAAAAAAAAGATTTAATACTCATATATAATCAATCATATGGAAGATAACAACACTAGAACAGGCAGTAAATATTTAAAAAAATCCTTTACGCAGAATCAAATTGTTAAAGAAAGGACTTTCTAATAATAGCATATATATAATACACAGGCTGACCGAAATTGAATGAGCATTATATTTACATCTATTATTTTTAATTACACTGTTTATGAATGGTAAACATTCCTTTTTGTAAAATCTTTTAATCTTAAATTTGTCAAATTAGTCCTAAAACATTACATCTTCGCTTTTCCGAACCCATATACATAATGTTGGTCGCTCATCTTATTTTTGTGATTGGACGACAAATACAAGTGTAAGTTTCAATTGTTTAATTTGATTTGCATTTTCTTACGCGAACTAATGTCACAAAATGACTATTATTGGGCTACTATTGGGTGAATTTCTTGGACATACAACCCAATATTTACCCAATATTGAGACGATGTCTCACTGTTGGACCTTCTGGTATATGTCTTATAGCAGTAGACATTATGAAATGGAAAGGAGCTAACTATCTGTCATTATACCTTTTACCTTTCTGTGATCGTTTAAGTGTGCTTCAGGGATTTCAGTTCAGAAGATGGAGCCAAAGAGAAAAAGTGGTAGTTGCCCAGAAGAAACAATCCGAGAATCAGTTGGGCTTGTAGTGGAAGTTTAAGAACAGTACCTACTTCACAAGATATTTCATTTCAGACCTTGGTTAAGTACGTCAAAAAAGCTAAACAGGCCGAAGGAATTCGAATATCTCCAAACTATAGCGGGAGGCAACCCGACAGAAGACTTCTTCACTTTCAAAATAGACTTAAGTTTGATAAGTATTCGATAGATATCGTGTCTTATCTGCCTTATGTTAACCAGTAGTTACCCTGAAAAAATTATAAGGAATTTATATTGATTTTAAATAAAAGTGTCTTACTGTAGGTCACTCTCCCCTACATTCGCAGAAATGCATCGTAGGGCAAGAGAAACTGCTTGTTTATCACCTAAAAGGTTTGGGAGGAAGGGATACTCCAGTAACAACGGTCGATTTTGAGAAAGAATGTTCTAGATATGTCTCGGATATAACTGTTTGGAAAATTATTCACGAACAACGTACTATCAGCTCCAACTATAATGTCGTGCGTCTGACAGGAATGTAACCGACTCTTTCACGTTCTATAAGTAACGTCATAGTTGAATGTGAAGCAGTTGGTTACACTTTTGGTATACGCACGACATTATGGTTGGAGCTGACTGTACATGAAGATGACGATCATCCTCAATTGCAATTTTGTAGCTGGCTTTTACAACAATGCTTCAGCATCCGTTGATGCGGGAGGTGGACATTTTCAACAATTGCCGTAATTTAACCCGTGCTATTGTATTACTTGGAAATTTGTATTAATTAATGTAATATGCAAAATCTTTAAAGGCTCATAACTTTATAAGAAAGCAATCTGGGGCACACTTACACAGAAAACGATCACTGCTCGATAACAATAAAAAGTTGTAATGAATAATTTATCCATTTAATTCGGATCAGCCTATATATTAATTATAACCTCAATTTCGTTTTTGACGGATCTTATTTTGCTTGTGGCTGGAAACGGTACTGAGGTCAACAGTATTTACTTTGATTGGACTTTTATTAACTAAGTTTAACTCTCTCGATTGCTATCAAAGTGGATAATACCTGAATATAAAATATTTATATTTTAAATATGTATTATTTTTACTGTTTTTCTCATTTGTTTTAATAAAATTCTCACATCGCATTTCATTATTTATATTAATTAGTATATTATATAACTATAAACACTTATAGATATACGTATCACGAATTATATCCATTCGATCGTCAATCGTATCACTCGAAACAAAGCAGTTTTTGTTACCATTGTTTGCAACCGTAACAAAAAAAAAACATTCTGAAGGACTTGAACGAGAAAAAATTACTTTTCCAGTGCGTTTGTCGTCATAACAATACAAATTGTTTATTCCTAGTGACCCTAATACAATACATATGCATTTATCAATTATATAAATACAGTTTTATATTATTATTTTATAAACCGACTCTCTTTCATCTATCTCCTTATATAAGGTGAATATAATATAATGCTAATTTATTTACTATGATGAAAGCACTTTCTTTGTACGTATCGAATCCTTGTTTAATTGAAAAATATAAGAAAAATCGTAATGAAACGCGTATATGCACTCTTTAATCGTCACTACAAATAAACAATGCAAATCAACCAATATTAGTTGATAATAAATCAAATTAGAAGCAGTTTTTTTCCCTTAATCTACACAAGCAGTCGTCCTTTTTAATTATAAAAATTTTATTGACAGATGTAAATTCGTTTTTTTTTTTTCACCGTTTACGTCATCACCAATTCGTTATTCTTTTTGTTTAGTACACGTAAAGTTTTCTTTAACGATTTCCTTTGGAAGTACACTTTGTTTTGTTGATCGTTTGAAATATCCGATTTGTTTCGAACCCCTAGGTGTACTGTCCGGCGAATTTAGGTTGACTCCCACTATCAACATATATAGCTCTTGCAATGAAACAGCCGACTTTTGACAGCGATAATGTTAAAATCATACCAACACAACCAAACATAACTTCATAATTAGTAAATGCATAGTAATCTCAAATTCAGTAACATTTCTTCAGATTTCTTCAATTAGAGCGTTGCCAGTTGCATAGATAAGGTAAGTTGTCAACGCACTTAGTTGACGTTTGTCATTTTGACGTTCTACTTGGTATTGATAATTTTCGTATTTTTTAACCATAACCTATCTAAATATCTGTCAAACCATGATATGCTTCGTGATGCGTGGCAATCGTGTCATGAAAAGACGAAATGTCAAAAGTCGATTGTTTAATTGCAAGAGCTATAGCACAAATACCGTGCGAGCAGCAAATCCCGTGAACCAAGTGGCCTGTCAATTTAGTATTTTTTTGTTTTAAGGTTGATTTTGTTATTTTGCAGTATGGGTTGACATTAATTATGCCACTAGCGTGCATATCTAAGTTAGCAACACAAGCAGTGTGACCAAGTGATATAAAATAAGTTGGCGACACTTTCAGTCACGTTGTTTTCGGGATTTGTTGGGTGTCTATATCCAATAGGCAACCACATGCGCACGTTCTGATGACATAAATTGGATAAAAGTATGTCCAACATCTAGATATTTTTATAAATCAAATATCACATGTACGCAAATAAACAAAATCATATATTTACAACTGTGTAAAATAGATAATCCGTAATTGCGAATTTATTTAAAAGTAGTTTCCCGATGTGTTAAAATTGTTTCTAAATGGAAAACAATATTGATTATATAAGTGAAGAGGCGTTTGAGATAAATGCGCGACGTATACGAATTTGCGACAGCTAATGCGATTACCTATTGTATTTGTACCATGATCATAACATAGTGGACAAAAAAAAATTTGGTGTAAGCGAACGATTAGCAGAAAACATGTTAAAATACGACAAATATTATATAAGTTCAATTGAAGGTTAGTTGCATTGGTGAAACATAGATGTCACCAAAAATATATCCTGTTGTGTATGGTTCATTGGTCGCTTAGCGTACAATCTACACTTTTATTAGCGTTTTAAAACTAATGAATTGAGTAGACGACAATTTTTAATCTTGTTTGAACATACGTAAATTGATCAAGAACGGCGTATCTTGTAAATCTCAAATCTTTGTTACATAACCTGCAAAATTGAACATATGCAATGCCCGATATGCATTCACTATCATCTTATGGAGGAATAAATTGTTTTTTTTTATATATTAAGCCATTACACCGTGAGATCCAAAATAATTAAAAAGGAAAAAACAATAAAAATCATGGTTAATGATATGATAAACAAGACACGGGATGATAAATGATTCACTTAATTATCTAATTTTGGATTTTCTTAATTCACGATCATACTGTACAATATTTAAGCTTATGAAGTCGTCAACAGGCATTTTATTAATTACGTTTCGTTGGATACTTATTTCAAAATAAATAGATTTAGGTCAAACTTATTTTGGAACGAACTTAATTATTGGAGTAAATTTGTTTTTTCTTGGACTGTACATCAAGTTGTAATTATCACACCTATTATTTGTCCATTACAGCTTGGTAACTTCGACCAAGGAGAATAACCTAAGAGAGAATAACTTCGGAGAATAACCTAAATCCGCCAGACAGTACTTACAACTTTCGTTCTCAGTTTATCACCACGACAAAGGAAATTCATCGTAAAATTGCATCATTTGATTCTCCGCAGCTGCTAATTTTAAGGAATATGTACTTATCGACTTATATATTACATATATTTTTAGGCAGTTTTGTATTATACTATTTCCCTCTTCCCTACCATAACATTAAAAAAACAGACACGCATCGTTTATTCGTACCAGAATAGAAAACACCGATTCTCGTAATGTAATAATAATCACACTGTAATCGCAATGAAATTACATTTGAAATAACAATAATTACGATCGAAAGAAATTAAGCTCTGCACGGACCGAAGAGAAAATAGAGATCATTCGATTTGCGTGATGACGTGTCCGTCTAATTCCTTATCCTTCGAGATGTTCTGATTTACCTGATCGTTCTCGTACTCCACAAAGTCATCGAACAAACTGGGCCAGGCCTCGGTGTCATCGTAGGTGCTGAGATCATTTCCGACTGTTTCGGAGAAGTTGAGGAACATGTACCACGTATCCCGAGGAATTCCGCGTATATTCGCGTGACACTCGAGGAATTTCAACCACCGACCCAAGATTGGAGGTTCCCTAATCGTAAAGACCAATTTCCACAGTATCATAGCCATATCGATCCGTAAAATCCTTTCGGCAGGCTCCAATCCGAATTTAAAGGTAAACCGATACAGGTCCTTGAATGAATCGGGATTTGTTTCTAACTCACTAACCAGATCTGGTAATTTGTTCTGTATACCACGGATTGAGTCGACACCCATTGATTTTAAACCCGTCACGAACTCCGATCTGCTGAATCGACACATCTGCTCCGCATTGAGCTTCCAAGCCAACACGAGCACTTTAAATTCGTCCGGGGAGAGCTGCAGATCTTTACAGAGTTGCACTATGCCATCTTCTTTTATCATATCTTCCATTCTTTCCTTGTACCCATCGAATAGATTGTTCAGTTTTGATTCGGACGGTTTACTGTCCGTAATGCCCATAATCTGTGGTATAATCGCGTGGGTTTTTTTAATCTTTCCACTCGGTTCGATCGAAGCCGGAAGGTGATTGCCGTTACTCAAAATTGTGGTCTCGTTTGCAGATGGAGGTGCTATATGACTCGGTGCTGGATGTAATGGCGCTTCAGGCATTTCTGTAGTAACAATAATTATAACATTATATAGAAAGTAAGGTTACTTCAAATCATATTGATAGAATTAATAAAAATGACGAAAACAAAAATAATTCATAAGGGTATGTATTAGTGATGTAAAATAATGAAACACCCTTAATATTTCTTTCAATATAAAATGAATTGTCATCAAATTATTACCTATTTAATTCTTGACAATGGTTTGCTAACACTAATTTTAATATTATTTGAAAACAGTTACTTTTTTATAAAACATTTCTTCCTTTTAGTAATTTAAAAGAACGTCCCTATTTATTCCTAGATCTACATTTTAAGAAATGCACATCACTTCCTTTCATACGAGCATTAAAGATATTGAAGTCATTCTCAAGCAACTTGGGCAGCAAAGCCAAATACATAAGTTGAAGTTGGCAAAATAATTATTTCTTACCTTTTCCCACTTTATTTAATTCATCCAGCAAATATATACATAATAAGGCTTTATTCATGAATTGTATTGTTGAAATTAATCTTATTTAGAGATATCTTTATAGACAACATTTACTTTCGTCAACTGTCTTTGGAATAGTTAGTGTTAAGAATAGGACATATTCCTATATACCTTCTTTACAATCTGTAGAATTGTCCAGGGCCGTTGATGGAGGCTCCTTGAAACACGTCAAGCAGTTGCCCATTGGAGGGCCTCGAACACCTCGGAACGCACTCTGCAGTCACGGTAAAGAGAACTTGCATTGCCCAGTCCTCGATAGCCGCTCTTCACACTCAAATACGGAACCTACCAGCTACAATATACAAAACTTTCTTCCTTTAGAAAGAAACAAAACGCACCGGAGTCGTAATCTTATTTTGTAAACAGAGGGCAAGCACCGCATGCAACAACAACAATGGGTGAATCTTATCGCGAAAATTATACTCACTTTGTATTCGGTTCATGTACGCCGCGTACCTTCACTCAGTAAACTCCCCTGCTGGTAGCTGTTTATTGTTACAATTAATTCTTTGAAATTCTTGATATGTATTGCAGTTTCATGATTTTGACATTTGACAGGTACACAATTCCAACGGAGCCATCTCATAACACCTAAAGACAATTTACCCCTTTACTAAAACGGATTTTAGAATTGGGAACGTTTACACTACGTTTATTAATAGAACGGGTAGCTATTGGGAACAATACGCGCACGGGTACTCAGATGTCAATTGGTTTCGAACGAAATTAATTTGACAGAAATTACAGCTGATTTGGAAACATTCTAAAATGGCATAATACTCTTTTAATTTGCTTTTGCAACGTTGGCAACCAAAAATATATTATCCTTGTATATGTTATGGAAGGATATGTAATTGATAATAAATGTTAGATTAATTATAAATATATAATGTAATTTTCAACATAAAATCTTACCATATAAATAAGGAAAATTTAATGATTTTCAAATAACAACTAATTTCATTTCGATCCATTACGTCAACATCTTGTCATTTGTAGACAGATGCATTTGTAAGTTAATCGGGTTGGCACGTCAATATAACATTTAAAATATTTCGGGTTATTTTACCATTAAACATGGCTATTGGGGATTATCCCGTTGAATATAATCCGAAGGTGCACGGCCCCTATGATCCGGCTCGCTTCTATGGCAAACGTAAGTGAATTTAACCTTGCATTTCATTACATAATCATACACTAATAATCCTTTTTCTCATAATTCTAGCTGATACTCCTTTTGGACAAGTTAAATTAGGTGAATTGGGATCGTGGCTTTCTCGCCGTAATAAGCATCCATCTGCGATCACTGGCGCTGTTAGCAGAGGTGAATTATTTCATTGTTAACGATGTAATCTTTCTTAAAGCTTAATATTTTAGCCTGGTGGAGGTGGCAACACAAGTATGTGCAACCAAAAAGGGCCGGTATTGCACCGTTCTTTCAATTAGTGGCTGGTTCGATGGTGTTCTTCTATCTGATCAACTTTAGCAAGTTGAGCAGGCACAAGAATTATAAATATCATTAAGTTCAGGTCAATTTTGTAGTAGAATAAATTGGAACGATAAAAATTGCATCCGTTTATTGTTCATTAATTGTAACTGTCACATAATTCCAAGGAAATAAAGAATTCTAGCTACCTAAATCGCTTCTATTATTTTTGATTTGTATTTATGGGAATCACAATAAAAAGAGTTCTATTATAAACTTTTTTGTCATTGCTTTTTGTTTATAGAAATTTATGTATAAAGGGAATGTTGGAGGACTCGTTTAGGATAAGAATGCATCTATTTACCTCATTTATTTACAAAGCCAGAACAATACAAGCACTGTATACTACAAATTACTAAATGTGTGTTTTCTTAATCGTATTTCACTTCTATTTTCATGTTCAACATCTTGTAAATCGGTAAAATGTTTTTTTTTTGTTTCGGTACAAATTTGGTACTGATTTGAATAGTGGCGTAAAAATACAGAGGAAAACATCAGAAAAATTATTTTCGGCAATCGAAAAGCAAAGTTACTACTTCTTATTTATTTTATTTTACCAATTTGCAAAAACCACGTTTCTTAATACCTATTGTATATTTTTATATGTATTATATACTTTATTTTGTTTTTGGTTTATATTTACGATACTTGGGAATTCGCTAAACTATGTCCTGCCATCTTTTGTGGTGTGGTAAATGGAAAGAAAAATAAATTCTTTCAAGGACCAGCATATTTTGTTTCTTTACAATGTATTTTTAAAACAGGATTGTTTTATTGTTATATTTACAAACACATCGACGATTAATAATAGTAATAATCCGATAAAGAAAAGATTAATCCTAAACAAGCTTGCTATTTATGAATACATATCGTATCGTCCACCGTTTGTAGTTTAAAACATTACAAAGTTACATAAAGGTATAAAAAAATGCCACAAAAAGATTAAAATCAAGATACTTGATATAATTCTGTAACTAATACGAATATAATGTTTTTGCTGACTTTGCAATATATAGGATATTAATCGTATTGCCAACTTCCATAAATAACAAGCTTCATTTTTGCACATTTTCTATATATAGTAGATAAAATGTAATTTATCGAAAAGTTGACTGATCTTGAAAACTTAATGGATTTGAAAGCAAATTGTCTGTTTCTGTTGACTCACTTCTAAAGAGATATGCGTGTGTTACGTCCAAAATCTAAATTGCCAATTTCAATGTCAACGTCAAAAATCAATAGAACAAACATATTGCACGATGATGGCATTAATTAATATTTATAGGTAATTCATATAAACACCGCTTCATGTTTTATTGAAAAAATATCTTAGGCAAATATTTTAATATGTACTTGGTTGAAGCCATCCTATAATAGTTGTCGTAAATTGTTTGGAATTTGGACGAACTTCAAACTTGAAATATGTATATGTATTTTTTTTGCAGTTAATGCTTAAGCAAGAATTAATTTTATAGTAAGAAACAGTATGAACGCCAAATTAATATTGGAGAAGAGATTTTAAGAAAGTAAAAATACATTAGCATTAAATATTTCACACAAAATTTCTAAACGTTTATCAAGGAGCAAAATACAATCTGTATGAATATCGAAATTTCAGAATTCATAAGCAATTATTGACTTCGAATACATTGCAAGTCAGAAGTTTATATAGGCGATGAACAAACAGAATTAGGGTGATACCGAATTGCGTTTTTAAGTAGTCGTCAGATCTAAAACAGCCGGGTTATATATAGATCAATCAATACTTTTCCTCTTTAAGATGTATTAAAAGAAAAATACCATCATATTCCATTTCAAGGAAATGCCTTTCGACTTTGTATGATTTTGACGCCTCCTACTGAAGTAACAGCTCGATCTTTCGGGGCCCATCTACATATATTAAAATTTGTCCAAAATACATTTTCAATAAAACAAACGGTTTTTAAGATAAATATTTGCGTGTTGTCTCATTTATATCTACAATATAAATTTAATTTACATAATAAAATGTTGAGATAAAAATTTTATAAGAAAACATAATGTTTATATTAGGTATATGGACAGATTAAAAAGTATAAAATACGGTGAGATCAATTGAATTTATAATTGAAGTAGGCTTTGTTTTATCATAAAGTTTATAGCACTGCTTAATTTGTAACACAACTTGATAAATAATAACTTTAGGTTATGTTGCTTTAAAATGCTTGTTAAAAGTGCATAATTTTGATGAATATCGTCTTAATAATGAAACAACTAATTTCAAAGAAAACGAATGGTTTTGAGAACAACTTTCAGTAAGAAAAGCTTCGTTATCATAATTTGATGTGACACTTCATTGACAGCTATAAAAATTTGTGTTACTAAGTTGCAAAATTCGTAGCTTACTCTAATTATAAATTCAATTGATCACCCGGTAGTTGGCAGCACATTTCTCAAAAACCCCTATAATAATTCAAATGTATTTGCTGCGCGAGTTTTGACGTTTTGTAATCGTTTAAAGTTGTTTATACACAACGTGCGGATATACTGCACTGACTAATTCCAGGCAACCAATATAATACAATTTGAATTATTAAATGGATTTTTCAAAAATGTGCTGCCAACACTATTTTCTACTTTTTGATCTCTCCGTACATATATGATCAGATACAATACAATAAATAATAATACATATTTAATAATGGTAACGCTATAAAATTAAATTAATATTTTGTATTATACTTGATTTGGTGCAGCTTTACTCAGACGGTCCTGACGTAGACGTAGGCGTGGCCATACGAACCTTTCAAATATTTCTATTTTAGCTCTATCGTCTACATCACATTTCGCAATTTAATAATGGAGAATATGCACCTCGCAATAGGAAATTAAAACTTACTTTAATCAAGGTAAGGTAATCAAGTAAGGTCTTAACCTTACTTAGGTTATCCTGCATTTTAGGGACCTGAGTCTTTTTTTCTACAGGGTACTATCGAAATGTTAACGGAGCAAAATACACGCGATAGAATTGATATAGATATACTCTGTTCGCGGTATCTGATGCTAATATATATAAGACGTTGGAGTGATTGATATTTGTGGATTTTGTAGTATACAGAGAATTTTACGCGTGCTATGAGAAGGAACAGTTAATAATAACAATAATGATATAATAAAATCTTATCGTTTTGAAATGTTTACGATATATGCTCTGCAGACAAAAACTTCAAAATTAAACATAATAAATAAATAAGTGGTTTTAATACAAGTTGCGCCATCTATCAATCACTTCAACGCCTTATATTATATATATTTGTATCAGATACTGCGAGCAGAGTATATCATATATAAAACCATCGCCCGTTTTAGCCTGTTTATTTTTTGATATAACTCCGTAGAAAAGGGCGTGGTTTTTGTCGGGTACCCAATCATACCCGACGACTTAGATCCCTAAAACGCAGGATTACCTTACTTAATAAGTATGCGATATATATATTAATCGTAATAGGGCTCTTTTGTTCGAGGATAAAAATTATATTAGATTTTAATTTTACATACACATTACATACTCTGTCGTATTAATAGTATTTATTAATTTGTACTAGGAAATGTTTATTTTAATACAAAAATAACGAAACAAAATTTGACTTTAGTCACTCCCTTTAATAATTATAATAATCGAAAGTACATTTGTGTTTTCTGTTCGTGTGTCTGTCTGCTTTTCTGTGTTTGCGGTGTGATTTTACATAACAATATTTACTTCAGTTTAACACGTCTCTATACAAAATTCACTATTAATAAGTAAGAGTCACTTTTTACAGGAGCTTCTTTGTTTTTGCATTATTTATATTCCTATCGTTATCATTAGTATTATTAGTGTTTCTTTTGGATCGGATCATACAGTACATAAAATTTATCATTAACAGCTTAATTTTTTTGTCTTCTTTTTCGATCTGTGTCTATAGGGAAAATTTCAATTTTTAGAAACGGTTGTAATTTGTCGCAATCAAAATTTCCCCTCCGACATATATCGAGCCCACTACTTTTCACCTATATATTGTATCGATTATATTTGTCCTCATCTAATTCTACGATTACTTTTTCTTTTTGTATAATTTACCTTTAGTAGTAGTTTCTATAATACTCTATAAATTTGTATCGTAACAAATGGAAAAAGGAAAAATAGGAAAATCCAATGAACAAAAAAACGGAAGCCAAAACATCTCTCTCTTGGAGAACTTTCCAAACAACAAATCCAGTAACGGGAGCGTGTCTTGTTTATATAGCAAAATATCGTTCTGCAATATGTGTATGTGTCATAAATATCGGTGAGAGAATTTGCAGGGTGATTTATACTTCTAATAATAAGTTCGTTTTGGAAAATACAGATTGTCTGCACGTATGTATAAATTTGATAATAGTACTTCGACAGTGTTGCTCTTGAATGAAACGAGTGATTTAATTTGGTTGTGGGAACAAGAAAAAAGTAGAAACACATCAAAAAGATGTAAAATATAACTCTCTACAGCATACTCCTCAGATTTTAGTGAAGTGCCAGGGTTGCTTAACAGTTCTGACAAATCCCAACGTTCGAAGAGAAGATGACAAAATATCGGTAACATGATCATTAAGACGATAGCTGTAAGCAATTGTATTAGATTTGCGATAGTACACCACACTTTTGATATGTTTGTAAAGTTTTTTAGAGCACCTACAGTCCAGTATGCAGAGTTGTTGCTGAAAATCTTCCCAGTCGTCAGGTGTATTAATTTTATATTACAGCTTAAGATCGTCTGCATTTTGCCAGTTACAACACTCTTTAACTTAGCTATCTGCACTTGTACTTTTCCCAATTTATGGAAAATAGATAAAATCGCAGCTATTTTTAAAAGGGAAACATTTCTGAGATACATAATTACAGACCGAGGAGAATTGAACAATTAAATTATTCCATTCTCTCAAACAGTGTAGTAAAATAATAAACAAGTTCAGCCAGAGACAGATAATGGGACTGAAATATGTTAATACAATAAAAAATTTCTTAAATGCAGTTTATGAACGCGAAACACATATACCAAATACGCAACACTACGAAAACAGGAGCTTCGAGAAACATCGTAAACTAATAAATCGAGATATTCGGCAGGAAGAATGACACCGGGGGACTTTGCGAATCAAATAACAAATTGTTATGAATACGTAGCTTCTATGATAGTTGAAGATGTATGTAGATTATTTCTAGCTTTCAAATTGTTGTTAGTGTGGTGAAATAACAGACAGGTGGGTGGTTTTGTAACGACTGTACTTGACCCTCTCTTTCTCTGCGGGCGAATTGGTTTCCCTGTTACAATAGAAATTTTTGTTGAACACATTTTGAGAGCATGCTTTGAACGTAGCTTGTTGGCGAATGTTGACAAGGTCTTCTTTAAAAAGTAATGCATTAATTTGACACGCGGCAATTTATAATACAAAAAAAATTGAACACTGTAAGGGTTTTAATTTTACCAAAAACTAACGACACTAGGAACTGATAACGTATAAATCGATAAGAAAAGTATGAGTTGCATTAACATAACTATTCACAATTATGCGATCAAGTAGTTACTATCCTTAGTTAGTTGGCCGCCATTGTGTAACGCATTTATTGTTCTTCCACTAAAATCTGAGTCGTGCGTATAAATGGCTAAGAAATATTATGAAATCGTTACTGTTATTTATATATATTAAACAGATTAAACAAAAATGAAATAAAATGGATCTCTTTTTATTATCGATAAAAATTGCACTAAAATGAAAAAAAAAATTGCATAAAATATTTACAATAAAATCCGTATTGAAATAACAAAATCTCACTTTTATAAAGAAATTTTTGTTATTTTTACACTATAGTAATACGTTTAATTAATATTATTACGCTAAAATTTACATAAATATATAAAGAAATTAATTTTAATATTACACTTTCGACATACTTGTTCATTTATTTCTTATAATAAAAAAAAAAGAATAAACTTTCTTTTACTATGTGCACGTTTTCAAGTTTGATTCATCACCCTGAATGAATAGAATAATTATCTCCACTACTTCTCTATCAAGTTCTAATAATAATGATAATAAAATTTACTAAATACAATAATATAAATTGGAAAATATCATCTGTTTTAACACAAAAATTAATTAGTAATATTTATAATGAAAATACACAAGCCTATTCATCTAAGAACGGTAAATATGTTACAAGAGCATCAATTAACATATCACATCACACATACAAATCATGTTTCTTGTCGTAACCATCGGATAATAGTCCGAACGACTTCACCTTCGGTGCAAAGCATTCTTATACATTCATTTCTGATGGATGTTACGTATATTTAGATATTTAAAGATCTCGAAATTTCACCACAACCTCCCTTCGAGCTCAATAAACGCAGGCATTCCAAATGTTCCTCTACGATAACTCTCCCGTGTTCGATAAGGTAGTGTCCGAGGGTTGTTTCCCTTAATATTTTTTGTTGAAAAACCTATTTATACCTTTCATTTGTACAACATAACACAGTCCTATTATGGCGTTATGAATTTTCTTAAATAACTATATGTATGTGGGTAATGTGCGAACCGAAATGAAATGTTTTTTATGGTGCTTATTTATTACGTTGTTGTTCAGTTGTTTTAATAAATATTCCTTTTATTCCTTTCCTTTGTTGCGGTTGAGTGTTTGCTGTTTTGCCTTCTTCGCGTGGTGATGGTATTTTGTCTTTTCGACTACTAATCGTCCGATGTTAGAAACAGTTGAACGAATAGCTTCTGTTTTAAATCTCAAATCCTGTAAGAAAAATTAGAAAAGAATGAGTGAAATGTGTGGTATGTAGATAAAAATAAAATTAAATACGTATTCCTATACACAAATATATGCTTTTAAAATGGAGCAAGTCATAATAGTCATTAATAGTCTCCAACATGAAATAAGTTTATTCATCAATACGATGCTTTTTTAGAATAAAGTTCTCGGACATTGTTCATAAACTTTAAGGCCGCTGTACAGATAGCAATGTTATACAATTGCAATCAAAATTGTAGGCATGCGCAGTTTAATTCGTTTAACATCAGGTGATAGATCGCAATTTTTCTTGCATTGCGAGGAATAAAATATGTTCTATTTTTCTTGCACACTAGGCGCAATTCTGGTAGTTTTTATGGTAATTTTATGGTTGACAACCTGTAATCAAAGTTCCCGTTTCTTTGTTTGACGTGATTTGACAGATGTTCTTCGTATTTATGATTTCAGCAGATTTTCATTGATTTTAATTGTGATTTATCAGAATAGAACATAACTAGTTATATTAATATCTCCCTTTTGCTTATTTAATCATCTTCTGCTTCTACCACTGCATTTTCTACTATAATAAGGCAGATGCAGCAATAATAAGTGACAAACAAGTAGCTTTAATTCTAATTTGACGGTTTCTGTGATTCTCCATTTTGTTTTCGTTTGCTAGGTTTGGCCACAGGCTATATCTTAAGGGGTAAGCCAGTTGAAGTGAACGCACGTTACACGTTATTTATGTGGCAGTGACCCTGATTGTCAAAAATAATTGCTCTGAATTGTGCCTAAAAATTGCTAACTGTAAAACCATACTAAATCTTGCACGAAAAATTGATTGCAATAAATATTGCTTCAAGAAAACTTGCATGCAAGAAATATTGCCGACTGTAAAGCGGCCTTTATACCTTGCGATCAATGAAATTTATAATTGGAGTAGGCTTTGTATGTTGCCACAAGGTTCACTGCATGATTAGCAATTTCACTGTATCACAAACTGAAAAATAATAATTTTAGGTTATATAAATAGCTTTGTTAAAAGTGAACGATTTCGATGAATGTCTTAATAATGGAACAAATAATTTCAAAGAAAACGAACGGTTTTTTAAATAACTTTCAGTAAGAAAAAGGTTTATGTCACAAATTAAACATTTTAGAATAATACAAATATGACAATTATTATAATTTGATGTGACACTTCATTGACAGTTATAAAAATATTTGTTACCAAGTAAGTTGTAATATTCATAGCTTACTTCAATTATAAATTCAATTGATCTACCGGGCTGACCAAGTAATATTCAATAACTTTTTGTTTTTCTACTTTGTGATTTTATTTTGTTTATATCTTGCTTTACCATTTACATTAAACAAGCTGCTATTATCCTGTTTCCAGGATACGATAAAACAAACATGATTTTTATTTCTCTTTTAATCGTCACTTGTCGATATTCAAAATGAAAAAAATTGAAATTTCAAAAATATCCAACAGAAACATCAAATTGAAACTCTAGTGACGATTGGTCATCGGGATAGAATAGAGCAAGAACGCGGACTGATGTTTGTTTATTTAAAGAGAAATTTCACGATTTATCATCGAAGATACAACAAAATAAACAAACGATGGCTGCGTTCAAAAGACAGAAACGCGTTTACTCAACATGTTTAGTACTTCTGAATGTTTATTTGGAGCAGTCAAATGCCGTATTTCAAACGTAAATAAAGCAAGTCTCATATCCGGTGGAAAAATGGCGTCCATGATGTATACAACGCTAGCGTTCAGAGAAAAACACAACAGTTGGCTAGATGTCGTATCTTCCGAACGCAGCCAATGCAGGTGGTAAATTTCTTCCGAGTTTGGGCCGTGTCATATTTTGTCATATCTTCGTAATGGTTAGGTTTAGCAAAATAAAATTTGGCAAAGGTATACCTTTTAAAGCATTGTATATCTTACTTTTTATTATAAATTTTAAACAATACTTGACAAGGGATAAACTCGGCAACTTTTCTATTCTTTCATATTGTATAGGCGCAAGTAATCGTGGAATATAGCTTTCATGGGCGAACACCAGGCAGTTGAAATTTAGGACAAAAAGAAATATCCAAAACTGACACATTGAGATATTCAAGTAGTAATATTTTTAATAATGATCAAAGCCATAGATTTAGTGAAAAATTATAACTGCTGGCAAGGAAAGAGTAGTCAACCGAAAATATTCCACGACATTGCACACCCACACTATAAAATCCAAAACTTCCTTTCTTAGGCCGAGAATTCCTATTACATCATGTAAAAGTGATCCTATTGCATTTTATCATTAATATCGAACTTAGTGGAAAAGACAAAAAATAGTGGGGGAAACAATGATGATGGACGCTAGAATAAAGATTGTTAGGTGATTCAGAACAAACTACTACAAGGATAATGGAATTTGACACATAAAAGGCAAAAAACAATTGACAAGATTATGATAAAAATTAAAAGCAATGTAATTTTGACGATCATAAACAAGTAATATCAGAAAGAAAGAAAATTCCTGAGCGGAGTTAAAGCGATTAGCAGAATAGACAAAATCAGAAATATGGATAAAAGATCACTGTTAAAAACATAGAATTAGATGCAATGTAGATGCGAAACAGTTGGGGTGGCGCCGATATATAGGAAGAATGAAAGAAGAATGGCAGTGGAGAATGCTATGGGAAGCAAGAATAACAGCAAGAATTAGCGAAAGAATAAATAAAGAAAAAAAAAATAAATAGCACCATACCACGAGATGGAAAAGTACACATTATAAAAACGTGGTCATATTGCCTATTAGCGCCTTTCATACATGTACAGCAAATTTCAGGGTACTACACTTAAAAAAAGAATACCTGCTCTACCGTAATGTGTCGGTGCCGTTGGGTTCGGTGGAATCCGCGGCAGGACTCGGTTGTGAACTGGAGGAGGCTCTCACGTTGGCGCCTCCGTGAGAATTTTCGTATTCCATCACCTCTTGGTATATCAGCTCCTTCCATTGCTCTACCGTGTGCTCTCGTTCGTCTATTCTGTGATCGTAAGGCGCAGGCGCGGGCTACACAAAATAAATTGTAAACAAAACAACGAAAATCGAAATATTGCTATAATTATAATAGGTAGTGACGTTTGGGTGTACTCTACACCGCACACAATAAATACATTTACACATAACCTACAAAGGTCTTTAGTAAAAATTTTATCGTCCTAGGTGATATACCGTGTGCGAGATAGCTGTGTAGTCACCCGATGACGCACGAACACGGTACAACAGAGTACGATCAGGAGGGGCGGAGGAAACGTGTTATTAACAACAATCATTTGTAAGGAACATTTTTTTAATAGAAAATATTTCTTAAACCGATAAAATAATAAATTTCTCTAAAGGCGTTTGTTATAATATTAGTACGTAGGAAAAAATTGGATGTAACAATATACGCATCACACACATTCATATACACATCTCACGCATACACCTCATACACACATACAGGGTGAGACATTAGTATCTATATATCCGTTATCATATAAGATATCAAAAAAGTTGTTTACGAAAATTGTAGCACTCAAATACGCTAATTATTTAATTATTTTAACTTGATTACCCTGTATTTTATATCATAAATTTTAAGCACTTTCTATACCTAAAGTCATTAATTTCTAAGATATAGTCTTTTTATAAAAGTGAGATTTTTTGAAATTATTTTAATATAACAATTATACTTACTACACAATTTTCGTCAATAACTGTTTTTGATATCTTTTGTGATAATGGATATATCGAGCTTTGCCACACTAATGCGTCACCCTGTATACACATAGGGGCACACTCTGGCAAGAATGCCACAAGAAAAAAACATCTGAGAAGACAGAAAAGAAAAAACTAGGGTAGACGCACGGACAGTTCACTATTGAGTATTGCGCAAAACATTCAATTCTCACAAAGAAATAATTGTAGTAGTTAAGATGATGTTAATTTTCTTGTTTTGTAATTAGTATTTAAATACAGTAAGCTCAAGTTTTAAAAGCACATTGTGCTTTCATAGAACATTTCTTTGCATCCAGGAAAAGAATATAATGAAATATTGAACTATCAACAAGAAAATAATAAAATAAATAAATTATGTTAATAAATGTTCAAAAACAAGTGTTTGAAAAAAGCAATATCCTAATTTATTCCCAAATTCTGTTTTAACTGTCCATAAAACTACAGATGCATGATTCTCGTGCATTCAATAATCTTAGCACATGGTTCATCCTTTCAGGAAATTCCTAAATTTGATTGATACCCTATCGATAAAATCGTTCCCCATCATTGTCGATATACAGTGCGGAAGCGATTAATCTGGTTATAGAGAACTATATGAGAAGGCGGGGTTAATAATAAGCGTCCGTGGCACCTCACACTTTACTTGGACCCCATTCATTAGCATTAGAATCTATGGGATGAGCTCTAATAGTGTGATTGTTTGCGTACGATACCAGTTCAATACACATTATATTGCCGAAAATCATAATGAAATTAAATCAAATAAATAAAATAAAAACTCCAACTAAAAACTATTTTCTTGTATTACAACGAAATAAATTATTTCTGAAAGAGCTATAAAACAAAAACAGTTGCTCTAAATTTGGTCTCTAATGCTCGAACTGTATTTTGTATTGTTGAAATGCTCGGAATAGACCTATCTGGATTTTTAACTGCAAATAAATCACTAGTAACTTTTGTAATAATATAGTTTCATCATTTGTAGTTTCTCTGCAACAGCGCTCCATTGTTAACCCTTTCCCTGCTCAAGATGAGGACAATTGCAAGGGACTTCAGTATAGATCTGGGGCAGTGAAAAAGTACGAACTGGAATTGAAATACGTTTCGTTTATCTACTTAATTTTATTTCTTTTGGTTATTTCCCAGGATCTTGGGTTGCTTCGTATTCTTACTTTAATGGTCAAAAATGTAATCATTTAAAACATTTATTATAAACAATAATGAAATATGTATAAAAAACGGTTAACAAGTGAACATACTGTGGTAATATTTTAAACTTATTTCCAATTATTCAAAACGAATAAATTTTCTAAAATATTGTTTACGCCCTCTATGTCAATAATTACCAATCAGTAATAAATATGATTCTACTATTGAATTGGTTATAATATCTTACTATTGCGAAACTCATGCTATCCTAACCTAGTTTATATGGGGAGTTGGCGCAAAATAGTCGCACTGTCAAGTAAAATACATAACATGTGCACAGTTAGTGGTGGAAGTGAATTAATATAACAGTTATAACTTCTGCTAGTGTTGTGCAATATTACCTATTGAATATTCGCGGGTCTAAAACTAAAAGATGCTTGGGATTTTCTATGATCGGTCGCGAGGATTTTCTCAGGAAGTATTTGAAATAGGAGTGGCTCTCCAAAGGTCAATGTCAACTCAATGTGACAACTCAGGATTCTCTGGCCCACCTCTCCCTGGGTCTTAATCGTTATTGCATCGCGCTTAATGTGGATAATTCATCCCTGACCTTGATGAATTACCCACATTTTAAAGAAATAATTTTAATTAAATAATTCTTTCAATTTTTGCGTATTAGTGCCGTGCAGTTTTCAACAACTATTTTATTTATTTTCTTTTAACTTGACTACATTTACTTTATATGTTACGTTCATTTTTTAATATTTCAAGAGGGACAGGACAGTACATACACTGGCATCAAATGACAGTATTGCCCGAAATAAACAGTATTGAAACTAAGTTGGCGGTGATGAGGTTCAAGAAGTTCCGTTACACAGTGCAAAAGTGAGTGCCCGGTGTGCAGCTTCGGGACACGGAATCATTGGTCTGTACTTTATCGAAGACGCTTCATCTCTGATCTACGTCGATTCTGTCGTGCACGTAATTTGACATTTCGAGACCAAGCTTCTCAGCGGGACAGGACAACTTGTTATACTGCTGTCGCGTTCGTCAATTTCTTCAGGGACATTTTCAAACCAAAATCATTTCACGATTTACTGACTTCCCTTATCCTTCATATTCGCCGGACCTTACCTCTCCAGACATTTGGGGCTTGACCAAACATGCCGTCTACAAGAGGTCACCACAAATCATCGATGTATTAAAGGATGCCATTCGAGCCTTCTTCGCACAACTGAGACAAAACCCTTATTCAATAGCATGATGACCAACTTGAAATTTCGTTATGAAGTTTGTCTTGAATGAGGAGGTGAACATTTACAACGTGTAATAGTCTAAATAATATGTTTAAAAAAATAAAATAATTCAGTAGGGTTTATTTTGGGCCATACTGTATATAATAAGCTACCGCCTTCCATTAAAGATCTACGCATAAAATCTTTTAAGCTTGAACTAAGAAAACTCCTAATAGGTAGAAATAGCTTTTACTCTTGAACTGAATTTTATTCTAAGTTCGGTTGAATTGTTAGCCGTGGCTGCCTGCAGATGTCTTCACTAGGTTTTTCTTTTAAATATTAAGTTGTATTCATTATTTAGGATCGACTTATCCTATATCGCTTTGTACAATGAATCTATAAAGTAATGAAACCCACGTGACCTCTAATATAACATGACGTAAATTATAAGTTGGCAACGAATCAAATATTCCTAATATTTCTGTCTAGAACGCTGAAAACCTAACCTATCAAATTTTATCTGTCAATATATACATATGTACATGCAAATCTGTACAGGAATTTTATTTTTAAGTATTACCATTCTAAAAAAATGAAGTATATAAAAATATATTTTAAAAAATGTATTTTAAAAAATATATAAGTATATCTCTGAGATTACACAACACGTCTGATTGTGTAGTTCAGGCATTCCTTACGTACAGACAGCTGTATCGGACTCACCTAGTCCTCATCAGTGCACGTCGGTGGATGCCTGTCGCTCGTTCAATATTCCGTATCGTTAACCGAACGTTAGCACATGTCTTTAAGGAAAATCCAGAGACATCTAACGCCCGGCCGTGGATTCATGGAACAATCCCATCAATAATATATTTTTTTAAATATATTTTTATATACTTTATTTTTTGAACGTACGTGCCGGCTATTGGCAGAAATCTTCTTTCTTTGCTATTACCATTCTGCTAAATGAGTTGCATACCTAACAGAGGTCACGTGGGTTTCATTATTTTGTAGATTCATTGTACTATATTGTACTTCAATGGTCTAAAGGATAAATATATTATTACGTGTTACGTCTGTTATACAGGTATCACCAGCTCGCACACTTCCAGGCGGTATAGTTAGTAGTTGCAAAGGAGATATGTTCATACAACGTTCGTTTAAAGATTTTCGCTATACAGTTGAATATTTAAAGTAATTAAAACTATCTGAAAACCCTCGCAAATTTCTTTCTAAACAATTGTAATTGATTTATATGGCGTGAAGATCGTGTATCGATTACTTAAGATTTTTGGTTCAGTTCGCTAAAACTATCATAAAATATGCCACAATTTTCAATTTTCAGTCTACTTACAGCGTTAACTTCACCCTCGTCATACCACACGTTGATATACGGATGGAGCAAGGCGTCGTCAACCGAAATCCGCCTCTCCGGATCTATGACCAGCATCTTCGACAGCAGGTCCCTAGCCTGGGTCGCCTTCAATCGGTTGTGTTCGCTACTATCAGACGGAAATAGCATGTCGGGAAATAGCTTCTCGAACGGATAGCCCGCGTAGCGTGGCCGATTTTCTACGTAATTGCGAACCGTAGGTTGCAGTCTTACCATGAATTGGCTAGAGGGCGTGCCCAATTGCTCTGGGGGAGTTCACGAAAAGCATTAGTTATACGGAAGGCGTATGTAATCGGTATACTTAGACGTGAGTTTTATCGGTAAAGTAGGGAATTTGGGGTGATTTTTACGGTTAAAAAATGCAAAGTGAAAGGAAAAAGTATAAAAATTAACATATACGCCTCAAGTGAGGCAACCATTTTATGTTTATATGCTAAGAAGTTGCATAATCGCTACGTAATGGCATTAGTCGAAATGTGATGGCGCGCTGAATCTTACTGATACAATTGTCCGTACTTTAAATACTCTAGAAATGAAAATCAATAAAAAAAAGTAATATTTTGTAATTTATAAATACTGAGTGTTAAATAATTACTATGTCAAAAATTCTTTTGATATGTCACAAGCATTAATTCTAAGGAACATGTCAAAAATTTTGAAAATCCATACATATTTGATACGAGTTAATGCCATCTTGGCAATCTACGCCTTAAAAATTTCTCATTTGGTATGTGATACAACCTAACATTAACGATTTTGCAAAATAAAAAATGTCAAAAATATTGAAAACTGATACAAATATGATAAGGGGGGGTTAGTGTCATATTCCCAATCCACGTATCAAAAAATTTCGATTTGGTGTGTAACGCGACATAGTTCTAACCATGGTACAAGTACACTAGGTATGCTCGTTCGGATGGCCAACAATCGGTTCCTAGTGCGCAGCTCCCAGTGACGTCAATCAAGCAATGGCCTATCGCCATTTTAAGTATTGTTGGATTTGATCAGAGATTTGGTGTTTATAGTTCTTGATTGTTTGTTACAGCATTGAAATTCGTGAATTGTGAATTTAAAAAAACTATACTATCATAAATTTATTTCAGACTCCTTTAAATTTGTATTTTGCTGTATGTACTAACTGCTTTCTTAATCAATTACATATACAGGGTGTTCAAACATTTCGGGGCACTATTGCTAACTTTCTTATTATTAATGCTACAGATTCGGTTAAATTAGCAATGATTC
>JARFOC010034216.1:0-27384 GCA_031763485.1 Osmoderma eremita
CATATGGGATGTTCTTCACGTCGAGTATATCCCAAGACCTAATAACAATAACCTAATAATAATTAGGTTATGTACGCTGCTTGAATCGTGCCAAACCAACGACAATGATCTTGCATGCAGCGTCTTGCCCGACTGCTCGTTTCCGACTTCGGTCGGTAACGACTTGAATCGTGTCAGTGGACAGGTTCCAATAGAAATATATTTACACGATCTTTATCGGCCGATGGAAATGGCACCGATTGTGGTCGGTCCGATCCGGTGGACACCCGGCCTTAGAATGTTTGTAATTTCCTAGCAATAGACAGCATTGCTAAACACTAAATAAGTAATGCTACTATAAATTGAATAGCTCTCTGGATTAGCTGACATAGTCCAGTACTTATTTGTATTTTTGTTTTAACGTTATTGGCAAATGATGGACGATAGAAATAATGACCACCCTTAAGGCCTAATGATCTCTTATTAAAGACGGATAAATATTATGAGGATATAGTAAGTATTACTAAGATTAAAAAAGTATTCTTCCAACCATTTGTCTACCATTGAAACTTCCACAAATATGTCTTTGTAAATTGGTGCTGTTCCACGACTTTAACCTTCTATGGTTCACATATCCTTGCGTTGTTACACAATAATACTAGCCACCCTAGTTGCATATTTCATTAAAAGATTGGGCTTGATTCTCTCCATTCTCCGATATAATTAATTCTTATCACCAAAAACCGTGGTGATACACCCCCACACGTTTCCCTTTCTCATTATCTACCTTGCCGTTACCACGGCAACGTTTACTGCGTCCACGTTCACGGCAGCGCAGTTTGCTCTAAATGTTTGAAGAGCGAGCGAGATTATTTATGGCTTATGATGGGGCCCAGCAGCGATTTTATAAATTCGAACGGTGTTATTTTAATTGAATCGGGCGTGTAAATATTTGTACTGGAGCATGTAGGTATATATCCACCGCCATCGATATTTCTGTCTGTTACAACGTCCGCCGCGCACCGGAGCGATTTCACCAATATCCAATTATGCCGCGTATATAAATTATAAGGTGATATCTATAATTACATAGCGTCGTGATGTGGATGCGTGTTTGCTTTCGGAAATATATTGTTTTATGTTTCGGAGATGTCTGCCGATTGTAAAATTTATTAAATCGCATATTTATGTATGTAGATATGGAATGGGGAGGTTAGGGAGAGGGAGGGGCAGGGGTGTCAGTGGCGTAGATCTCTGAATACAAACACACACCGTGGATCTAATTAAAATCGGTTTCGAGTGCGCTTGTTTCCGATAGGATATAAAATCTAGTCAAAATTTAAACCGAATTAATAGATTGTTTTTGCTCATACACCGCAATATTATTGTTATTATGTAATTGAAACATGACGTGGAAATGTGAATGAAATAGCAATATAACCGCATTGTCTTGTCCGGATCGGACAAAGAAGAACTTTGTGTGTCCTGGTCGGACGAAGATGAACTTTGTGCGCCCTGGTCGGACGAAGTTATACAAAAGATAAATGTAATCTCTGTCTGGTATTGTAAATGGACGTCCACTGTTGCACTCATATGCGAGGTCATTTAGACAATCTGTACGAATTCCCAAAATATGCTTTGAGTATTTAAGAGGTCACAATTTTATTATTACTTCATTTTCTTATTTGTTAGTAAGTTTTGTTATTATGCAATTGAAACATGACATGGAAATGTGAATGAAATAGTAATATAAAATTGTCTTGTCCTGATCGGACAAAGATGAACTTTTTGTGTCCTGGTCGGACGAGGACCAACGAAATGTGAACCAAACAGCATTTTCTTTTTGAAAACATGAAATATAATTGTAGAAAAGAAGAACACTAATCGAATGTTTAAATTGCCTCAATTTTAGTGGAATGGACATTAAAGCGTTTTTGATGTGGAACAAGTGGCACTAGGGAAGAAATAATTAAACAAAAGTAATGGTGTTGTAAAAAAAATATATCTTGGAAGTTGTATTCCTTGATTCGTTGCATTGAAAAATCATGCTGAAATTGTCCTGGCGGTGAGGCATGGATCTAAAAAGGAACACTTAAATGTCGCAGGCTAAGTCACGGAGAGTCTAACCTAACAGAATTGTACCAACTTTGAAATTCAAAAGATGTAACGATCATTTTATTGCATTCTTTAGATGACGTTTGTTTCCGTGGTTGCAAAAAACAAGCGATTTTAAACGACTGGAATTGAACTGACGAAAAATGTAAAATATAAAGTTACTACAACACGAATCACACAAAACACGATTTTGCTTAAATACCTTAATTACCCACCTGTGAGTACGTGTACCACTTTTTTTTTTAAGTTATTGGGGGATTTTACCAATTAATTTCTTTCATCACTAAAAATACCGACGCCTCAATGGTGGAACCACAATTCTCCCGTATTTTTTTTTTAAAAAAAAGCTATTATCGCTACGATTACCGTAGGCACAGCCATATTTTCCTTTCCTTCCAACCATGATCGAAGCAGTTACCCCAATGTCATTTTCCTTTTCGAATATCAGGCAATAACTTGATTTCTTAATTTTCGATGCTCTTCGAAACACCTTTAATGTAGATTTGTCTATTTGGTGTATGTGTTACATTAATATAGTATTTAAGGAAAATTAAATCATAAAAATACAAGGAAATGAAAGAACATGATAATAATATCTAACTCGCTAATGCCAAATGTTGGCGTTAATTAACATTGGCTCAGAAGATTTCACGCATGTAAGGATTGTGCCAACGTTGACCTAGTGGTTCACAACTAATACACACTTTAGGATTCAGACAAGTTTTGTGATTCTATTCAGATTTTTCTTTGTATGATTTTAACTATTTTTGATGTAAATATACAGAAAATACCATACATACAATACAATACATAGCATAAATTTCTAAAATATATGGTGAAATTGAACAGATGTATTTTTGTGTTTCATTTTCATTATTTGGACATTATAGGGGATAGTGTTTAATAATAAGTAAAGATAAAACATTAGAAGGGTATTAATGATCGTGGCATCAAACCAAGTAGTTACTGACAGAAATTACCTTCAATTTTCTTTCGCGATTTTGGAGTTTTTCACAAACTTTTCCATTTTCAGAACAATTTCTTTCATACCTCTAGACTATCCTTTAAATATCTCGTCCATACTTCTTATAAGAATTCTCTTCAAATGTCTCCCCTATTTTTTCTAGAGGCCACTATACTCACCAGTTCCCTTAATAAATTGCTGCTGAAGCCGAAATGGCTCGTGTGGATGTAACAAATAGCCTACCCGAAAAACGTTTGAATGCAGGAGAAGGGGTGAAAGCAGAAAGAGAAATCCAAATTAAAAGCTAATAGAGGTTATTGATTAAATATTCTTTGAAAATCAGACATATCAGACAGTTTTAAAGGTTCAGGGAATACTGGGAAGAAAAAGAAACATGAAACTACTGTATATCGTTAACAAGTTGTCTGGAAGCTAAATTAAATTGAAGCTTCTGTTAAAGGAAATAATTAGAATATTTATCGAGCCATTTAATTTATTGAGGGGGTTTGAGGAGTTTGTACATAATTCATTATTCTTCATTCACTCATTTCATTTTATACGAAATGGTTCATTGATCTATTGCGCGAAACAAAGAAGTTTGGTGTTCTAGTAATAGCTTACTAACTTATATGTACATCTAAATTAGACCAATCAAATTTCAGATGAGTCTTCACGAAATGTCTCTTTCTTGAAAAAATGTTTAAAAACCGTTGTCTACCTATTAATCATTGATAGTGTCTACCTATTAATCATTGATAGTAATTATAACCAAGATGCTAATAGTTAAAGTTGTTAAGTAATGTAGGGCAAGTTCCTTTATTCAACAATTCATGGCATCTGTTTCGTCATCAACGGATGTACGTTAATTTATGGCCGTTGTTAATATAATTTTGATGGCTACGGATTGAATGTGAATTTAGAAACCCTTTGTTGGATGGTTGCATACTGTGGTTATGTTTAACCTAGCCTATATGCCAAAGGCGAGCATTGAAATATCGCCTGAACATGGAAAATTGTTTGTTGTCTGCAGCTATTACTGCAACTGTGTAAAAACCATTAATTTTTAATTCTATTTCATCTTCTAGTGTTGTTGCTCCATTATTTAAATCAATGTGTACATAACCTCTACAACTATTAATCAGGTCCATCCACTATTGAAACAGATATAATGGATGGAAGATCAGAAAATTTTGATGACGTTCAAGAAGAATTTAGGAACTTGTTGGATGGATTATTATTACGCCATATCACAAAATATGTTTAATTTAGGAACGTTTTGGTTGTAATTGGTGCCATTAGAGTGCGAACATGAATTAAGGAACTTGCCCGTAGTATTTAAAAGAAAGTGATTTGATGCATACAAATGTTAATTATTAGATTTACTATAATGGAATTCAACTCGAGAATTTAGTATTGGTCTTATGCAGAGATCGATCGGCGTTGCCAAATGTATCTGACAAAGGTATGACGCGATGGCTATGTCACTTTGACAACCTTGTCACATGTTTGCCCATTTAAAATATGTAGATTGTCATCAGAAGCACGCACTGAATTCTCGGGTGCATTCCGCTATAGGCACGAAATATTTAAAATTCCCTACGATATTCTTTACTATGTAAATGTAATTCTCTGGAATATAATTGATATTTTGTAGAATACTTTTATCGTTCTGTTTATGGCCAGATTATATTTGTGTAGGATGCAAAATACCCTGAGCGGAAATGAGGAGTTATCATTTTCGAAACACCTTATAATTCTCTGAGTACCTACATAGTTTCTTAAAAATTGTTATATGTGATTTGGATCTTCATAAATAACGCACGATTTTTAAATCTAAAATTCGATTTTTCCCTTTCGTTCTATGTATAAACTTTCATATTTTAACGTTTCATTCTGTTCTCTAGATAGAAATTCTCAGCAACCAAATTTCTCGCGTGTTTGAATATTTACGCTTATTGAAGAAGTGCATTCTTCCGCAATCTCTCCGACGCCATCCAATAATGCCGTTGCATTTCTGAATCCCCGCAGTCATCGTCATTAGACCGAGGAATTTTTCATATCATCGCAGAGCGGCGCGACGTTTCGGGATCCAACAGAGCGGACCACCGCACAACCGTTGCTGACTCCAGACGCTAGAACAAAAGCCAATAAAATGAAAAGAGAGACGGCTAAAAGCGTACTTTTAGCGTAGAAATCTAATTTAAGCGAAACTGGCGTCGGGCATTGGGCATTAGTAATTAGAGGCACTCGCGCAGCATATTAATTTACTTTGGACGGATATCGCGGATTGGTCCGTCCAGTAGTAACGATAGTTAAGTGTATTGCAATGCGCGCGATTGTCGTTAGAACGAATAGCTAAGATTGCATTAAAACGGACGATATCGACGGCCGAGTATACCGGTGTGAATGATAGCGGAGATAAAAGGAAAGTTGGATCGATACTTAAATTAGTTTCCGGTTAAATGACATATCAAAGAAATGCTTGAAATGCTAACCGGCTAATCAAATTATACCATCGAGAACTACCGCAATTTGCCGCTACATAATTTCGTAATAGAAATATTTTCGTCGTGAATAGAATTTGTAATTAGTTTCGACTATTAGTTCTCATTACGGTAGACATTAATCTATTCCCACAGCCGGGACAGACATTTAGTCGGAGCCTTTTTCTCACTGTTATCTTCGTTCTTAACACATTCTTTGCGGGAAACGAGTCAAGACGGGCTGCACAATAGTATAGCCCGCATAGAATGTGTTAAGACTATTTATATAAAATACAAATAATAGGATACGGTGGCTTAAAATAGTAAAAATAAAAAATACCCTTACCACTTCGATGAGTGGAGAACTCCTGGATACGTATTTCGGCAACTAAGTTGCCATCCTCAGCAGAATCTACGAAGGAAGATACTGTTAGACGTCGCACTCTGGGAGATTTGCACCACACAGAACACCACTTGAATAACACTATCTTCCCGCTTATAATCTAAGTCTATATATACAACGTGATCGTTCCGGTACATTAAGCGTACTTCGTCACGCTCACTGAACCCTAAGAATCCACTTAATAATAAGACTTCTATTTACAATGAGTAAATACTGTTACACTGGAGATATACAAACAATTGGACCATGAACACAGCAGGTATAAACAAACACAACGAGCCAATTAGCATATTGAATATTACATCCGCTATAAATTTGTTTACACTTGCCATACATTTTTTTAAATTTTATATTTAAAATAATAATAATTATTATTCTCATAAAGGTTGCTAGGTACAGGGCCAAAGGGGCTGAAGGGGTGATCAAAGATCCGTAGGAGTTATTTTGTAATGCTTGCGGTGTGTGTGCGGGCATTATCGTTAATGGGAACAATGCGATGACTGAGCATGCCTCCTTGTTTATTTTATATTGCAGGCCGTAATTTCCTAAGCGCTTTGCAATAAGAACTAACATTTAATTGGCTTGACTCGTTATTTGAAGTCCACTAATAAAATACTTTGTTTGTCTCAGAAAACTGGCCACATGATTTTTCGAGCGATTAACAATGGCTTTGGTCTTTGCTGCGTGCACTCCATTGAAATTCCGTTCGACTCAGAGGTGTTATGGGAAACCTAGATCTTATCCCCAGTAACTATACGACTTAAGAAAGCTTCACCATCCGAGTTTTGCCGGAAAAATACCCGAAAAATCAAGTGAACTTGTTTGACGTTTCGATTTGTTGCTTCGTGAGAGTTTTGGGTGTCCGAAATGGGAAACCTAGATCTCATCCCCAGTAACTATACGACTTAAGAAGGCATCAACTCCGAGCTTTGCCGAAAAAATATCGAGTTTCCTTTAATCATTTCTTTAACACAGCGAATCAAATCATCTGTAACCACTGAGGCAATCAACTCCGTTCTTCATCGTGCACATGCTAATTTTCACGTTCTTCATTAGATCGTCTTCCACCTTCTCACAATTGAATCTCTCATAGCATTTGTGCATTAACCTCGTAATTTTACGAAGAATGTCAGCACACAGATTTCACATTCCAGATCTAACCTTACACTTACGAAGCAAACACAATAGACAGCCGTAAGAAGAATGGCGCCAATCTATTTTCAGAGGGATTGGTAAGGTAACTGACCCGTGTTCGATAAGCCGCGACGTTAGCGCTACCGCGGGGAAAATCGGAAACGGAACTTACTTTCTGGACATATCTCGTATGCGCCTCACTATTACATATCAAGTGAGAGATTTTATGGAATGTGTACGAATATTTATGATGCGATATTACGTCACCATCGCAATCGTCTCCCACTATTAGAAATTACATATTGTAATGGTTATAAATAATTAATTTATATCTTGAATTATTGAACTAGAAACGTATGTACTATGTAGAGCGGTAACTGTGAAATCTCAATGCTTCAGTTATCATATCTGCTCTATTTATTTTATTTCTGATAAATACTATTTACGAGCAGTTTGTCACGTTCCACCGAACTCCCTCTTTCTGCTATTCAATTTTAGCGTTTATCTCTAATTGTCTTTAATTTGTTTCAGGTATGTGTCCCGTGTACAGTCAGAACAGCGATCCTCATTAAGCGTAAGTGTCCCAATTAACCCTCACTTCACCGCCGACTAACCTTTCTAAATTAACTACTCCGAAATATCGCATGAATGAATCATTCATTGTTCAATTAAGCGAAGCCGTCGTCACCGGGGTTGCTCGCCTTGGTTTTTTTTCCCATTTCATCCGGGCGTCGAATAAGTGCCACGTGGGCGGCGGCAACGGCCAAACAACATCGGCGCAAGGATCGCACTTTAAAATTCATGACGATCTTATCGTGTTTTCGTTGCGCGCGGCGGGAGAAAAATATTTAGCATATTTAATATAAGTACCCATCTATCGCCATCGGGCGGAGGGATTTGAACACTCTGCCCTTCAAAATGGGGCGCGGACCTCCGATGGAAATCTCGAACGTCGCACGCCGCACCTCGAAAGGATTGAATGTAACAGCGTCTGAGAGGATGCTTTTAAAAGAAGAACCCGCCTAAGAGCTTTCTCTAGAATTAATCATTCAAGCTCGATTGGTAAACAGAATATTGAAGTTAATTTTGTATGCATAAAGAGCTTTAAGGTGGATATTCATAGAAGTATTGGATTTTCTTTCTAATCTATATATCGTCTCAACCTCTGAATGCAGTACAGAGCTTATGAAAATTCGATATACGGTTGCCAAATCGTCGAATCATCTGTACATTATTACTTCTACTTAGTTCCATTATTTGGGTTAAATTTGAGGAAAACAGTAAAGTATATAATCCTTGAACAAATAATAGTTTCCACTTTTGTAACAAAAATAGCTGGAATCATACAAATCCCCATATAATACAATAATATTTGAGAAAGGAATACATGACATATGTGATGTAAATCACATATGTCATGTTTCAACTTTTAGTCAATCGATGAACCAGTTTGATCTTCAGACAATGACGAATCTGTTACATGAATAATAATTCTTCAATATCATCTTGCAAGTTATCTACTATCCACATTTCCTTCCCAATATTTTTTACATGTTTGATGTAATTTTGCCAATTATCAACTGTTATAGTGTTATATGCTCTTCGAATTAAATGTATGACTACACACATAGAAGTCATTACTGAAAGGAGGTGATAATTCATGATGCAAGTAGTTCTCCCTCTTATATATAAGTAAATCAATAATTTATGACAGTAAGAAATTGTTTTTCTCAGTAATTTATGAAATTATTTTCTTGTTTAAAAAATTATGTTTTATTAGACGGAGAAATATTAGTTATTTAAAAAATATATGAAATAAGCAGCAACCTTTAAAATTATGTTTGGTAGAATCAGCGATATTACATTTCCCGAAAAATGTTTCCACTTGTTCCTGCAGTCGTTTGATTTTTCCCTTTGTTTATAAATCTGTTGTATGCTCTGATATTGTCCAACATGCTTTTAAAGTTCTACTATAATTATATTCTATATACGTTTGTTAATAATAATAGCAGGAATGCACATACATATCATACATAGCTTATATACATACAATACAACGTATTACAATGTTAAGTCAAACGGTTTTGATACAATGTCAAGGAACGCATTTGTAGTTACCTAAATAAAGAGATTTGGTAAAGAAAATTTGGAATCACGCATTAAAATAAAATCTAAGTGAAGTGCTTGGTGCTCCAGTAATAATAATGAGGAAAAGTTAAAGCTAATTAAGTACCAAATAAGTCACCTCAATCAATCCACAGCCCATCTCAGCAACAAGAACAGTAAAATTCTACTAAGCGTGTTGTAATAGTCGCTTTGAATACTCTAAATCAGCGCTTCTTAACCTTTTTTTCTTTGGGGCACACAAAAGTACGTTTCACACTTTCGCGACACCCCTACAAGTGATTTTTTACCTAGGTGCAAAAAAGCAAACACAAACTACATATAATACTTTTTTTGTATTATGGAACGACTTTGAGATAGAAATTTTTAAATTTATTACCCAAGACTCTTAAATAGAAAAGTATAAACATGAAAGAAACTTATGACTCCTAAGCAGAAACAGAAAATAACCATTAAAATCAGAAATATAAAAAGACATAAAACTTAAAACTAGTGAGATACTTGTCCCTTGTGTGATACTTGTACATTTATGCGCGGACGAACTCTTGACAGGCACACTCTCATTTCGCCGTCCACATCAAGGAGGCGTGCCACATTTTATATTCTTCAATATAGAGATTCCAGACTCGCACAAGTAGGACGTTGAGAAGGACGGTAAAAGAGATATTGCTTTATTCGCCATATTTGGATATTCACTTATGATTCAGATCCAAAAAGCATCGGGAATATTTTCTCAAAATTTTGCTCTCAGGACTGTATCCGATGATAATTGCTCTTTTTTGGAGCAGTTTAATTGTGCTTTGTATACGTTTCCCCGTCAGGTGCAATCAACCACTCCCTGCCAGTAGTCGAGATTATGTTTCCTCTGTAAATTAGGTTGCTCCAAAAAGCGATTTGGTGATAATTTTTTTATGTTTTAGAATCTAGAACGTTAGCTTAGAAGATTAGAAGACATTAAAAATCTTGCGACATGTATTGGCGGCATGCCAATGTGTCGCGACACGGCGGTTGAGAACCGCTGAATGTTGACATTCTGCATATAAACTGTCAGACTATTGAAGAACGGGATGACAGTCCAGCAATAAGTAATGATCTCTTATTTCTGGATTAAAAGCCCTCGATGGATGTCTACCGAGCGATCCTAGTAATTACCACCGAAAGAACAAGGCCCCAGTGCTAATGTGTGACGTCACCAACGCTAGGTGGTCGTAAATTCATCGCTCGCCTCTTTTAACTAGCACTTTAGTATGAAGTATTGTTTTTTTTGTTATTATTTTGAATAGCTTTCGGTTGAAATGGAAACAAACTGTTGCTAATTTGTGAATTGTATTGAAGATCAAGGTCACTATTTTATGCGCTGTTCGTAATGATGTAAATAATATTTCAACATACGTAAGCTTTCGCAAACTTATTCAACTAAAATCTCTTGAAGCGGTGCTAAAAGATCTCAACTAGCAGAAGTCTGACGTAATATATTTACACAGAAATAATCTCTTTCATCCTGAAAAGAGCAAACAGGTGATTATTTACAATAAGCGAGAACATTGTACGGAGCGTAATGGGCTGTTCGTTAACTTGACTCCTTTAAGAATTTTTAAAAAGCTACTTGAAATTCAACGCTTGCATTCAACACTCAGGCGTCGAGAACGCGAATATAGGTGACCCCGTTTCCACAAAAACACATCGTATTAAATCGTAAATGCACTGCTACCGGCCTCCAGCATAATATGGACGTGTACACGCCTGAAAAGATATGAACGCGTAATGTAGATTTTCATATCTTCCACTATGAGGATACTAAAAATTCAATGAAATGGAATAAAAGAAAGGCAAAAATGTCAATGGTCAAAAAGGCTGGTAATTCTTAGTGAATCGTTAAAATTCATTTTCATTACGGCTGTTGTATGTCATTCTAAAACATATGTTTCCTCCGCTAACTTTACAGCGATTTGTAAACTAGGGTGAATAATGTCATTGAAACTATTGTTATGTTAATAATTTTGCGCTGCAATCAAATATGAGTGTTTATTATTTCTAGTCGTAAGCCATACAGCTATACGAATACAGTATGCACTGAAGAGTGATTTCGTAAAGGAACTAACCATTAACCACATATATTTATTTGTATAATATTTGGACATACCTAGAGTTTTCATCCAAACTCACCTGGAATATGCATTTGGATAGAATGATAAACATATGGAAAATGGCACTCATAATTAGTCGCAGAACAATAGGGAAATCGTGAGAACTTACACCACGAATGACATACTGGTTGGTATACTGCAGTGGTGAGACCTATCATTCCCTATGGCTGCCTAATTTGGTGACCAAAGGCAAATCAGAGGCAAACCAGAAGCAAACAATAGCCAAACTCCTAGGAGTTCAGAGACTGGCACCCCCCTGCATTACGGGTGCAGTGAGAAGCACACCGACTGTAGCCATGGAGACCATGCTTAACCTACCCCCACTTGATAACTATATCAGAGGGGAGGCCAGAATGGGAGCACATAGGCTAATGTGCAAAAGTAATCGGAAGGCTGGAACTAACTCGGGACATGTAAAAATAACAAGGGCTATTGAAAATCTCGTTAGATATGAGCCGCGACTCGATGATTCCAAATTTCTCGTGTAACAAATCCTTCGAAGTCATGACAGACTGGGAGTGATGGAGAGAAATGCTGAAACGAATATCGCAGCAGACAAGAATCTGGCACACAGACGGATCGAAAACGAGTACAGCTTCGAGGGCATCTTATCGGATATCTTCTAGGCTGGTACGGGACTGCCTGCAAGACCTTCAAACCCTGGCGAAGCACAATACAGTTAAGCTGGTGTGGGTGCCGGGGCATAGGGGGATTGCAGGCAATAACCTGATGAAGCAGCTAGCATCCGAAATGATCCGAAATGACCTTCATTGGACCTGAACCGGTCTCGGGGTACTCGGGTAACTGAGTGGGTGATTGAACAACACCAGAAACACTGGCACCATGTAGCAGGACAAAAACACTGCAAACAGGTGATGGGGAAACCATTACAACATTTGGCAACTCCCATACTGTCGCTTGGCAGAACGCATATTAGGATAATGACGTGTCTATTTACTGGACACGGCAATCTAAGGAAACACTTACACAGAATGGGAGTCTATAGAGAGAAACCTCTGTGTAGATTATGTAATGAAGAAGAGGAAACAGGGTCCCACATTATTTTTGAATGCTATGCATTAAGCCTTAAGAAACATCCTATTTGGTGAAATAGACGCACCACGCGGCATACCGGACAGGGATTTGGCGCACACACTACTAAACCTGGTTAGGGAGTTCGGATAATCAGGAAACAACGGAATGCTGAGTAATACAGTAAGTCTCAAGGCCACAGTGTTAAGGGATATGTAAAACCTGTCTCTCCATTATATAGTATGGAGTTTTAAAATTTCGGCAAACGAAATATATCTCCTTAAAATTTGTTATCGATGTCAACACTGCTATGTTTTGTAATTATTTGGTTTGGATTTTCTTGCCATCCTTCCAAGGTTTCTCTCCTGCACGGCGAGTTCCATTCTTCGATGTTAATTTAAACGTCTCTTCTGCATAATTTAATTATTTCCTAGTGCTGTACCATTAGTTTATATTCTTGAGCATCCATTCTTTTGCGTTTTATTTCTGAAGTTTCAGTAATTTAAATTTTAAACTAATCAAACAAGTTTAATCAACAACTCCAGGACGTTCCATTCACTAGCCCCTTTTACATTGCGCACTATTATCATCATAACTACTCGAGTATACTCATCTCCATGATAAAAGAGTAGCGGTAATTCGTTTTCGCGGAAGCACAATCTCTCCCATTTATTATTTGACAGATAAATTGGCCACACGCCTAATTTATTGTTCATATCTACTAGAATCGCTTCTAATTTGGCGTTGCGATTGATTTTAACTGTAAACTAACAAATCAATTCGTCCATACTAAGGACGGGCGCTTTATAAAATGGAAACTCATTTCTGCGGCGCCGGCTATTTCATTGTGGACGTGAAGAAATGCAATACTTGCTTGCGCTGGAAGAGTCGTAATGAACTTGATAAGGAACGTTTTATTTCCTCCTGGGCGCAGTTGGTAAGTAATTACTGGATTCTATTCGGCATGACAACGTTAACATGCATAGGTGCATTAGCGATAAAAGCAATCTTGATAGAGGATGAATTTTATAAAGTGCCGAGGATGCGGTAATTGCTCGTTCGACTGCGAACGGAGAAAAAGAAATTTCACGCTCGGAGTCTTACGCGTTCCCATCAGTGGTACTCTCGGCGTAAAAAAGAAAATGGCACTAAAATGAGTTTCGCTTTTTCAAGCGCAAACTAAATAAACAGTCTACAGAGAAATAAAGCCACAGTATCATGTCATCGTTTTTCATTTCACGCAGTACCTCCGCATACAACACACATTGTGTTAAAGCGTAATAACGTCCTCGTCTCTTCGCTTCAACCGCCTCGGATCTGTCACGGCGCATTCCGCCTTGACGCCCTGAAAAATGGTAATGCGAAAAACATGTACTGTGGGGGTGGCTTCCGTAATACGAATAGCAAAATTTATTAATATTGTTTCTGTTTATGATACACCCAAAGTTTATTTAGGTGTATAGTTTAAGTGTATGAAACGCGACATCCTGCATAAAAATCAAAACGGATTCACAAAAAAAATGATCAAGAATGCGAGCAACTTTTCATGTGCTAGAAGAAAATTTATCTGAAACAAATAAACTTGTGGACACAGCTTGTGGACTTATGGATCTATCGAAAGCATTTGATTATGCGAAACAATAAAGCAGTGGTACAATAAATTATCTTGGAAACTGAAATTGTCATTGTTTTATATTTTCATTATGATTGATTTTCAATAAGTGTCTCCCGATTCTATTAAATATCCTGCCTTACGTAACAAATCGAAAGCAGGCAGTTGGATACGATTCATCTGAACTGAAATTTTATCATCGTGGCAAATTGTACATATATCAATGATTTACCTCAAGTTTCTGAAAGCTTTACAATCTCCTATGCAAACGACGGCTCGTCAGTGTGCCTGTGAAGAATAAAAAAAAATGTAAAAAAGTTTATTGAAAAATGGTTCACAACCGATAATATTGTAACTTAAATTATAGAAACAAGTATTGTGCAATATACTTACCTTGTCATCTATGCATATTGTGGAGTGTGCAAGAAAAAACATTACAATGAATTGTTTTCAAAGTAGGAACTGGTGCACAAATGTAACACCAGAGGGAGAGTAAATAGTTACTCGCATCCCCAAAAAGCCACCTCATTAATGTGCAAAAAGTTGTATGGCAGTATATTTATTTATTTGTATTAAAATATTTAATTATATACGGGATTTAACATAACTACCTGAAGCAGTCTCTGAACTAAGGTTAAAGAAGTATTGCGCCAATCAAGCTTTATACACAATTAATCAATCTTTAGCCGCACCATACCTGCCATATGTATAATATTTATTTTATATTTTTACCTTTACTTTAAGTATTTGTTTATGCTTGTTTTACTGTTTGCTTTCGTTTTATTTATTTTTGGTGTTAATATCAATATATTGATTTACCGTATTTATTCTAATAAGCGCCCTGGCGGTTAATCATTTAGGGCAGGGGTTCCCAAAGTTTTTCTTAGGCGGGCCAATTTAATATTACCGAATTTTTTGGCGGGCCAAAAAAAACGGAATAAAATCAAAACAATAACCACGATTTTTTAAATATAAACTAATCAATATTTTACTAATACAAACGCTTATGATTAAAGTTCTGTAAGAATTTTTTAAAAATATTAAAATATTTTATTGTATCTTTTTGTAATATTTATTATTTATTTTACTATGTACTTATTTATTTTTTAATAAACAAATAATATATCGTATCGACATCGCGGGCCGAATTCACAGGCTTTGCGGGCCGCACTTTGGGAACCCCTGATTTAGGGCATCTATCTTTGCGGCGTCTATTAGAATGCGGCGGTTATTGGAATTGCGTCTCCAATTAGAATAAATACGGTATATTTATATACTTACGAATTCTATGCACAGCATTATGGAATATATGATTAAATTATAAGACTGTTATTATAAACTATAATAAATTGTTTTTTTTAAGAAAACGCTCGTTAATGTCTCTGTATATACGATGATTTTTTTTTACAGTTCTTTTATTGGTAAATGTGATTTATCGGTTATGAAAGCAGTATGAATTCTAGAAAAATGTTTGCGATATCTGCGTGAAATTGAGCTACTATTGATTTGGTATTTAAAGAAAATTGTCTGACAATTTCACGTTTTAGTAGACATTTAATTTAAGATTACTTTCCTAATTATCCAAATTGTTCTAACAATTTAATTAGTATTTTTTTTCTTTCATGAAATGAATTATATCTAAACAAACTTTAAGTATAGCGCATCTAGAATGTTCGCGCTTATAAATGTAGGCAATTTTATTAAAAGGTACTATATTTTTTCCTTGTTCAAACTGCTCGTAGGTTTCTTATCCACCAATATGCTTTCCGATGAAGAACCTACGTACTTAGAAAACTTCGAACACTCGATGTATGTTATAATTTTTCCTTTATTTTTTGGAAACTTGCCAAGCATACATTTAACCGATACAGCAATATATTTAAAATCTAAATATTTATGAGTTGAAGTGGGAGTACTTGTGTAATAAAAAACCTAACCGTTTTGAAAGTCAACCTGTGGTGTTACTTATTCTCCAATATTTCTTAGTGAATACTTTAAACTTTAGAACAGTTCCTGTTGCCTTGATTAAACGTATTCATATTGCGGTTCAGGTTTTCTGGTTATGAATAACTGAATTTGTATAATTGAATTTAGGATAACCATCAAGCGAAAGTCGAAAAAAGATATTGATATTCGTGTCGAAATATCATACTTACATTAAAACCGTGCTCACATGGTAGGTTGTAACTTGAACTTACCAGACACATGATGCATTGGTTTGTAAATCTTGGTTTTATCCTCGTAAAATCATATATAAACGCTTCTAAAAGCACATCGGTGAAACCAATAAGAAATCTATCTAAGTTCATTTCATTAGCAGCAAGCCAGCTTTTCCGAAATTCCGTTTGTAGTCGAAGCAATATTCTTGTACCTCAGTGAATATTTGCTGAATATTATTCCATCGTAAAAGCTGGAATACCACAGGAATACATTCGATGCGTGAATACGACCTTATTCTGGGGACAATAATATAGGGAATAGCAGGAAAAAGTAAGAAAACACACCGAGAAACATAGACTTTATACGAGCGATAAATTTCACCTCAAACACCGCTAGTATGTGCTTTACAACCCGGTTTATGTACAGAGTAATGAATAGTAAAAAACGCAGTACCGTTGAAAAGGTAAGGAACCGATGTAAAGAGTGCCCTCCGTCGAAGGTATATACGTTCAAATTACTAGCGGATTCGAGTTCTACGTATACACCGCAAACAACGCGATAAAATGACGTAGGGGCTAATAAAATTGGATGCGACGTGCGGGTCCGTAAACTTTCTCCAACTTGTAGTTAAATTACGCCACGAAGACGTCGACTTCGATGGCCGAGAGGGCTATGTCTTGGGATCGTAAATGGAGGACGGAACCGATCCCGGTCCGAGGCGATGTGATTTTAAACGGGCCGGGGCAGGCACAGGCAGCTACGAGATGAGGATTCGGTTGCTATATCTTCGTCAAGGGTAATTTACAAGCTTACGTTCGGGTCACAGAGAAGACATCAAAGAATCCATTACCCGCTTTGTGACTATCCAAGGCAGAAAAAGTTTTGTCTATTTTGCCGAGGTTTTGTATAACCCACGTATCCAAAGCCCTAAAATTCTTAAAGAAACACTTATGGTAGCCCGAATTTTAAAAGAGCGTTTGTAGGAAAGCCAGTAGATGTTTCATAAATAGCAATTTGTGTATTTGAAAGGCTGCATTTGAATAATGGAAGTGAAGAACAGAGTAAAAGCCGTTCCGGAGTTGCAACTACTATTCTTAATTTAAGAATAAATAAATAACAATGTTGTTTTTACCATAGATAGATAGCATCAATAGAAATACTTAGCATTTGTTACTTATATTTATTCATAAGATTTCAAGATACTTGCTGAATATTATTGTACATTTCCAACAGAGAGTGAAATGAAATATTACAGAGACTATCTTATATAGTCGATTAGATATTATAGCTCTTGCAATAAAACAAGCGACTTTTGACATTTCCTCTTTGCATGACATGGTTGCCACGCATTACAAAGCATACCATATGGTTTGAAAGGTATATAGATAGGTTATGGTTAAAAAATATGAAAACTATCAATTTTGGTTTGGTTGTGTTGGTATTATTTTAACATTATCCCTGTCAAAAGTCGACTGTTTCGTTGCGAGAGCTATATGTTAGTTTACACGGAAAATGTTTTTTTTTGTATATATAAAATTTACTTGTAAAAGCCGATCGCAGTATACGGACTAAAATTCTGCAAACATTGAAATCTAAATATAAAAGAATCTAGCCTCTAATCTGTTACCGGCACGGCTGGTGCTGACGTTACGGGTGGGTAGCTGCTAAGACTCTAACATCACTGAAGCTGTACGAAGTCAAACTTGCTGCGTACTAGTGGGTTACAGAAGTTATAAACTTTGTAAGTAAAAATCGACGAAAACGGATATAAATATACATTTCAATATATCAGAAAGTGTATATAAAGCATGTAGAAAGTATATAGAGGCATAGTGGCCTGGTATCTGACTAGGTTACTAATCTGAAGGTTTTGGATTCGATTCCCGGTCCTATCTGTAACATAACCAACGGCTGGCTCATGGCGCTTTACCATCTTACAGTCGTAATGTACCGAATCGGCTAACTATGACAGACTACACCCTGCTGTTCCCTAAGTGCTTCAGGTCTTATCTCGTGAAATATTGTTACATATAAAATACGTAATTTTACATTTTCAACATATTTGAAAGGTATTTTCAGCGACCATGTTCACCCTGGATACGATTTCTGAATGGTGACTGAAATACTTCGTCGATTCATTTCGAGGGTGTAGTCGCCATTTCGTAAAAAATCTCGAGGGCTTCCGTTTGTCTAAATTTAGTTACCCATTGCAAAATTGTCTTTCGATTTGACACGCTATAGTTTGGATTTATGCGAAAATGCATTCGAAAGGAGTGCTATGTAGTTATGATAGATCTGGTTATTTAAAAAAAAGCGCCGGACGTTGGCATGTTATTCGGGCATACAGCTTGTCAAAGGAATCCCATCCTAATTAACACTATATCCTTAAGAAGCCTATTTTAGTTTTGACGTGAAGTTTAACAAATTGGGTATCGTTGTAAAAGTAATTGAACAGGCTATGAAATGTCGTTCAGCCCGCACCGTATTTAAAATTTTTGAGGTTAAACCCCATAAAAAGTTGAACTGGTGAAGACAAAAATACTCGCTAATAGTGCCCCTCCGAACTGAAATTGGTGTGCCTCAGCGACCTGGCGATTTCTAAATTGGCGCCTTGTATAACGAAATGTATCAATGTCTCATTCTTTGATAGCTTTTTCAGAAACGTTTAATTACTTAAAGCAAAGCTACATCTTTTAAGTGCTATGTAGATATTAAGTTTGGAACATAAAGAGAGATTCCTTTAGGAATGAACTAAAGTCCTTTTTGTATTTTTTTAAAATGCAAATCCTTGTTCAACTTGCTGGTTAGTTGGATGTTGTAGACAAATGTAGTTTATGCATCTTGTACACATTCATGTACACATTCTATCAATTTTTTTGCGTAAAATTCTATAAGATATTGATTATTAGCTCAAACTACCATCTATTCTATAGTGGCATTGACAACTATTTTGAAACCAATAACTTTTTTAACAGATTTCCAATGGACATTTGAAAGATGTATGTATACACAGCAAAGAAATGTGTTAAAAGATTGTGTGTGTCATCATTAAACACGGAGATGGCGGCCTGTGCGTGTGAGGATGTTTCATTAGATTTATAGCCACGTTTCCATATTGTAAGTCGTTCGCATATTTGTGGATCGTCACTGCATTAAACCTATAATAGGAGTAATCATACGAACTGTATGACCGTATATTTTATGGACATGTATTTTTTAGTGCTTGGTTAATAAATATTCCACCACCAAGTTTATAGAGTAATTATTTAGAGTTAATTATCTGCTAATTGCTTCATTTTCCATGTTCGCCAGCCTAAACAACATTACGAGCTCATTATTCATGAAATGAAAACGCATATCGAGGCTAGAAATACATTCATAAATGATAGCAATACAATTTTATCAGCGTTGTATGTACGAGGGATGTCTGATTACTAAGCTGCATTTGTGAATTACAGACTACTTTATTTATAGAAATCAAACATACACTAAGTAAAAGCGTGAACTGTTAGCTACTTTTCAACATAATCGCCGCCAATGTTAAGGCATTTACCCCAGCGAGGCACAAGCTTCTGTAAACCCTCTTCGTAAAAGATGCGATCCAAATTTGTAAAATACTGCCGTACTTCCTCTTGAACTTCGTCGTCCTCTTCATATCTTTCACCCGACAAATGAGCTTTCAACGGCACAAACAAATGAAAATCAGAAGGGGCCAGCTCTGGATTCTTATCGGTCAGTGCTGTGCGTTCACTTTTGAACTGTTTACACCAAACACTAACTAGTTTTCGACTCATAACGCCTTATCCGTAAAGCTTCAGTACTTTTTTTAATGAATTTCGGTAGGTGTTTCATTATTTATATGCAAAAAACGAATGAGCGCTCGCACTTCAAACTTGGAGTATGTTTCGATCGGAACTGACATTGTGCGGCTGTCACTGCTACCTATGCATTTCATATGCATATCTAAAAAGCGTCCAAGTTTCAATCTGATCGGAGCGACGTAGACGGTGTGTCGCGCAAACTTACCTTAGTAACCGGACATCCCTCGTAGAGTGCGAGCGACATTTCGATAAACGTTCGCACACTCCGACATATTTTTCATAACATTTGTTAAAAGTTAGATTTTCTAACACTTAAAATACCAATCTCAACCAAACCACTTGTCGCTCATCCATGCATGTCACAGATAACCGCTATATCACCGTCAGAATTCGCGTAAACTGAATATAGTTTATAAATAACTTAAATTTTTCTTAAAAAACACATTCATACTTACCATTGCAAATATTTTAGTTATAATCCTATGAATTAGCATAATATGGTGATAAAAACTGTAAATTGTATATGTAGATGTTTTTAATTGAGAATTCCTTTGCTTGACATTTCCGTTTTTTTTTTTAATTTCATCTCTACTATCTTTTCGCGCACTATATTCTAATACAGATGAGAAATAAGAGAATTAGACAAGTACTGGTTCCGTAAGTGTCCTTTTCGATACATACTTATGTATAATTTACAATTTATGAGCATCTGTATATAATAATAATATATATATTGAGCCCAACAGTACAATACCAATTACAAGGCATAAGAATCACAAGTAAATATAACAAAACAACAGTTACAATGCAATATAGCAAAAATAAATAATAATATCATATTATATTATGCTCTAATAAACATCAATATGAGAAACTGTGACATATAACTTAAATAACACTATTACGCGCTACACCACCAAAGAACGCATCCGGCCAAACCAACAGGAAAAACAAAGGCTCTATACACAGTCAAGCAATTGGCTTACCGAGCAATTAAAAATGTCGCAGTCAGTGCAAAATCGATTGTAAAAACTGTAAACAAAGTAAATAGGTGCCTTCAACAACAAATTTGTGTGAGCTTGAGGCAGGTAGAAGGTGCTAACACCGCGGGCAGACATTCGCGGGTCACAGAAATTCAGCCTTCCCAATAGGAGAGGACAATCAGTAGCATTGTGAAGCAACTTGTACAGCCAGGATAAACCAGCCTTCACTCTTCTTGCACCTAAAGACACAACAGAAAACGTGTTAAGTATGTACTCGTTAGGAAATCCCCTGCAAGGGTATTCACCAAAGCGCTGCAACCAAATTTTAGAAAGCGCCTCTGTATCTGTTCGATGGTGTTCCCATGAATATCATAAAAGGGGTTCGAAACTAAACTCCAGCTGTGATCGTACTAAAGAAAAGTATAACGATTTTAACGTGTATGAATCCCAACATTTTGTTTGCCGATGAGACAATACTAGAAATGTGCTGCACAAAGCATAGCTCCCTGTCGAATACGACACCCAGGTCGTTCATGCTATCATCTCGATGAAATATCTAAATATCTAAAATGAAGGCATAATCACGACAGTTAGGTTTTCCTACCTTTTTTCTGTGGTGTACCGAACTTGGCCTACTAAACAGAAAGTATCGTGTTAAATAAGGTGTTTTGAATATCAACCACTGCCATATCCAAAATAGCTACTATTTCGTTTTGAGTCTAAATATGTCAACAGAGTACATGAAATTCCCATCTATAATGACTTGTGAGATGTAAACAAGGGATGAAAATCTATCCGTATCTGCCCGTTTTTTATATGCCTATACGAAGACAGCCGAAAGAGCACGCTACGACAGGCGGAAGGTATTATAGATAAATTCCCGTCCGTAGCCCGAGACATTACTTATTTTGCTTGCTGTACATATCTAATAACCCATCTAAGTGAATACCACAAAAAATTATACTGCTACAAATTACATACTTGTATCTGTAAGTATAAAGTTTCTGTATCATCAAATGTGTATAGATCGAGACACCGAAAGAGGAAAAGGAATGAAAAAAATTGAGGGAGGCGTACTAAATAGTAAAATACGGTCCGCGTTTGTTATTCATGAGACGGATGTATTTTGGGGTTTAGATGTCTTACGGTTTTCTGGGCAGCGGGCGTGCCCCTATATTCTTCATTTGTGTATGAATGGGGAAGAGATATGAGCGACTCGAAATGCTACATAAATCAAATGTCAGAGGACGTGCCTTTATAAATAAGAATAGTTTACGTGTATAATACGTAGTATAGAGCCAAGCGGTTCTATATTTTTACCACCATGAATCTAAACTGGGACGCGGTGTCCGTTAAAAGGATTAGAAGATGGTAATGTATGCCTCTACATACGTATGGTTCCAAATTGATGTTGTTTGCGCTTCGTTTTTTGAATATATATTAAAAATTACCGCGCTGCTACACGGCAATCTCTACAACTTTGCGCAATAGAAAGGAGTAGGTATTTGATTGAAAACACTTGGAAAACATCATTATAATTTCAATCTTTTGAAAACACCTGTAGGATAATTTCCTAATTATTGTTTGTTATATATATTTTTATTCTTTTACTCTTTCCTATTCTATTTCTTTCATACTCCTTGTTTCTTATGCCTACCACAATGATAATGGACGCTGTGTTCTTTGTATACAATTCTCATTGCTTTTGTTATTAATGCAATGCATATACATGGAGCTTATCACTGTCTACGCATTTACTGTAATAGATCCACGACCTTTGTTATATTATCTTGTATTGCCGTGGCGTTCTTGCTACATAATAAACTTACAATTAGATGTAATGCACTGTTTTTGTTATTTTAGGACCAAATAAATTTAAAACTATATTGTTCAACATTCCAGTGATTATGAGGCCTTTGAATTCTTAGTTTATCGGTTCTTTTTAAATCCACTTTCATATTCTTAGAAAACCAATGGTATAAATACACAGTTAAGTTTTTGATATAACCAATTCCTTCTTTTTTTTTTCGTATTTATGGGCCTTCATGGGAATTAGAGCATCATTCTATTATTCCTTTTTGATCATCATGAAGTATAGTAAATATGCTATGTATTGGTAGAAGTGAATATGATTTGACGTTCATCAACGAATTTTTCAGATTCATGTTATTCTTTAATTAGCCTTACTTAGCAGAAATAGGATTTAGATACCTAATCTGATAACTGAAAGATTCTCGTTCTAGTTAAAATATTTTGATTAATATTTCAAGGTTTATTGCACTGTGAAGCTTTACTGGGAAGAATTATTATTATCCGTTATTCTAAAAAGGGTAACAACTTGTTTACGTCATCTTAAAAGGTTGTACTTTGTAGCTAAAATTGTTGAGACTCTTTATCCACAATACAGAAAGTGGAAGCATTTCTAGGTAATTAATATTATTTTTACAGACGTATTGCGACTTACACACTTTTGCAAACATCAGACATTGACTGTTCATACTGTTTTAGAATTTACACCCACCATTCTAGAGATGTGTTCTGTAGCAGGGAAATAAACAAAAAGAGTTCATATAAACATGTCTCAAATCATGTAATTTCAAATGGGAGAAATAATAGCTGTGCACACAAGCATATCCGGTATTCCACATTTACACTTATGTACATCGAGTAAGAAAAAAATAACCATTCATTAAAATCTATTATGTAAAATCTGTCAATTAGTATTAAACTCTGTTTGTGTCAATTGGCTAATCTGTTTTACTAGTTCTGCTTGTGTTCGTACAAGTTAATACTTAGTTAATACTTTTTTTAATATCATGGCTGGCGCCACAAATTTGAACACTTTTGCAAAACAGACAGGCATCCATTTAATTTATGATGAAGTACCTACAAATTTCTTTGCTGTCATTCACAGATACCATGAAAAATTCAACACTCGAAGGATATCAACTCGTAAAATGTTTGAAGCTATTGAGTGATGCCTTAAGGGAAAGTGGAACGCAAAAAGATTTAAGGAATCGAATCCTGGAAACTGCAGCAATTATCAGAGATTATCTTAATGCTATAAGACTTGCGAGAGAAGCGTGGATGCATCATACTGAATGTTATGTTCAACTACACGGAGGTGTCACTTAGAACAGTTAGGAACTCTGAATGCTTCATTGTCAAATGAATGTCTTTAACCATCAAAATCTCGCTGATAAATTAATAAACAGAAGGCCTATACTTCTATAAACTTTTGTAAAATTTTGAAATAACTTGTATAATAAAGTTTGTCGAAAGATATACAGTATCAGGCAAAAATGAGGCAACAAACTACTTTCTGTTAATTTTTTTGTAAAAAGAAAGGCAAATACCATACTTCCCCAACTGAAATTTCAGGTAAAAATACACAAGATGTGTTATCGTTCCGCCTCATAAGGTGCACATTCTTTTAACAACTTTAACAACTTATTCAATATTCCTTCATTTTGAGGGCGACACAAGTAGAGCAACATTCATAGTTTATCCATAATTTTATTTATTTTACAACCTGATAGTGCTGTAAAGAGTATCAATAATTGTTTTTAATTAAAAGGAACATGCCAAAAGTTATTCCAATAACAATTGAATTAAAGGCACAAGTATTTACTGCATATTGTGGTGATATTGCCAGAAGATTTGAAATAAAACGTTATAACGTATCAAAAATAATAAAAAAACTAGAATGGTAGGGGATACATAGAAACTATATCTAAGCCCGCGTGTCTTAGGAAAGCGTCCTTTATTATTGATAGATTAATGGTGCGTACTAGTATAAGTAATCCATAGAAGTCTGCACCGCAAATTAAGACTGATATTCATAGTTTAAATGTTAGTAGCAGAACCATTCAAAGAAGATTAGTAAAAGCTCGGCTATTTTCAAGAAGACCGGCAAAGAAACCGCTTATTAGTAAGAAAAATAGAAACGTGCGACTAGAATTTGCTAGACAGCGTATTACGTAGACGGCAAATGATTGGAAAAAAGTGGTTTTCAGTGACGATAGCAAATTACGGCGCAGAGGCCCCACTCTGCACTTCATACAAGGCATCATGGATCGTTATTATTATCGGGATATATTACAGGATGTTTTGTTGTCTTATGCAAAGTGGGAGATGCCTCTGAGGTTTGTATTTCAGTGCGATAACGATCCACCAAAACACTCTTCAAAGTTGGTGAAAGAGTGGTTCGTGCAAAATAATATTTGCGTCATGAAATGGCCAGCCCAATCTTCCGACTTAAATCCATAGATGCTCTATGGAAAGAGCTCGAAAGACGTATTTGTGGCCGCATATATCGCAATAAGGCTGAACTTACCCAGGACATTGAACGAGTTCGGAAAAATATGAATGTTGCTATTATTGAAAAGATATTTGCGTCAATGCCTAAGAGATGTGCTGAATCATAAAACAAAAAAAAAAGGTTTCGTATCTAAGTATTATTATTAATATTATAATAATTCCTTACTTTGTTGTTATTCATTAGTTTATGGAAAATTTATTTTTGTTGCTTGACTTTCGACGCAATAGCCATTGTATAATAATTTTTTTTCTATTCTTAATGAGATTCATTTTCCATTATTTTCTTTAAATGTGCATCAACATGAGACATGAGAATGTATTGAATCATTTAAATAAATAGGTACCAAAATCCAATCGGTCTACTTTGATTTTTCGATAACAGTCTGTTAAACATGTTTGTTGCCCCACTTTGTCCAATACTGTTTGTAATTAGTTTCTTCTTCTGCAAAGGAAATCCCTTGAAATTCATTTATGAAGGTATTCTGTATAAAGAATCTTAGCAAAAGATGTAAAAACAGCTTTATCACAAGGATGTGTAGTGTTTTCCTGAATACCTCAGACGTAATGATAATTAAAATACAAAATAGGATACGGTGGCTTAAAATAGAAAAAAATTAAAAAATACCCTTACCACCTCGATGAGTGAAGAACTCCTGGATACGTATTTCGGCAACTAAGTTGCCATCCTCAGCAGAATCTACGTAGATTCTGCTGAGGATGGCAACTTAGTAATGATAATTATAGGGAAAAAATCATGCCTTCTACTGCATTCATTTTCTTGTCATCGCTTGGTCTATAACGACCAAAATTTATCGATATTCTTTGTAGGAAATTATACTATACGTGATATTTAATATTTAACCTTGTTTAATGTACATACGCTATTTTGATTCGAACTTATTTTGTTTTATTTGAACTTATTACCCTAAAATTGTAGTGTATATAGATTCTATGATATGCTTTGAGTCAGAAAATACTAATCTAGACGTCCAATTACGTTTACGTCATACTTTATTGGCGCAAGACAAATAGAACTTCCCAAAGAAAACGTTTACTTAATATACTCTTTCTCATTATGTTTGCCGAGCATTATCAACGTTATTAGGCACGATACGGGGGGCAAATATTGAGTTGCCGCCGATGGAACCAACGAGTTCCACTGCCGCTTAAGAACCGCCGCACGATATATGGCACGCATTCGCTAATGCAGAGAGGGCGATATCGCGGCGTGTGCGACATGTGTTCCGGCTGCGTGATTTAGGAACGCACAATTTAGCCCTCGCGCGTCGTTCAAACGTCTTTATTTATTCAAGATTACACACTGCGCCGGGGGTAGACTATACAACGTATGTAGTACGTATAAGCGCTGGCGCAATATACGAGAGCTCCATTCGTGTTATTATTAATGCGCGATTTTATTCCTCCGCGCCCGTTCTTGGCGTTTACTTTACTTCGGCCTTGCTTTAACGAGCCCATGTCTCCTCCGCAGTCGAAATCCGCATTACAAACGCGTTCCTCTCCTCGTTGGATGCGTGTAGCGGTGTGCGTGGTACGGTGGAAAGTGGGCGGCGGATGATGGGGTAATTATCTTCTAGGTACGACGTCTTCCTACGCCATATAAGCGTTCGCAGATGGCATCGTTTGCAATCCACTTATTGCTTTGTTAGCCTATAGCTATCTTTCATGGTGATTTATAGTTCTGCGCGAAAGACGCGACGTTGATACGTATATTAGCGAAAAAAGCGTTCGTTATACTTAAAAAAACGGAAACAAGAACAATTATAATTTCCTCTTTTTGTAGGTTTTGTAGGGACGTCCTTTTTCTCTTCTTACCTTCTGGTGCTACCTGTTCATGGCACTTATATGTATTAAATCTATAGCTTTAATGCCCGATTTCTGGAACGTAAGAACAGCAGTTATCTGTTCGATATCTAGCAGCTTTACAATGGTAAGTTACTGAAGCAGTAGATAGTGACGTCAGAGCAGATATCTGTGGGTGCGTTCGCGTTTAAAATCCATGGATTAGACTGGATTCATGTGACGTCACCAAGGTTAGACTGTAATAACGAACGGAACGGATTTCTATGAGCAGATCTCTGCTGTCATT
>JARFOC010034226.1:0-27383 GCA_031763485.1 Osmoderma eremita
TTGCGGAAGTGCCAAATACTCGAACTGTGGCCCTTTATATACACACCTAAGAATATTAATTTATTCATTATTATTGTGCGGTGAACAAATAACATGTGTTCTGAAGTGCACGACGTTTCCACATAATCGGATACTGCATCAGATTGCATATCCTTCCAAACTAATATTGCCAGTCGGAATGTAAATTGCACCAAACATGTTGATGCTAAAATTATCAAGGCTCTGACGTAACTAGTTTCACTATTCAAATTAACTATGCTAACTAAATGCATTACATATATGAAAAATAAAATAGAAATTTTGGGAAATTTCGATGGCTTTTGGAAAGAATTTCAAATATATTAAAATGAAAAATTCCTGGGGATTTTGAAGTCTAAAAATGATAAATAACCAACTAAAACAATAGGTAAAATAAGATAAAATAGAAACACTGATAATGCAAATAACCGTGACTAACTGGGTCAATGGAAAATTTGTGCCTGTTGACTCGAAGATTCGGAGATCTTGAATAATCCAGACATCGATGCATATCTCCAGATAGAACGATGAATAGATTAATATCCGTTTGGAGCATAAAAGGAGCGGCCAAAGTTGTTTAAAGCACCACTAAGCAAACCAAACTCACTCTCCAAACAGCATCAATGTGAGCGCAAGGTTTGTTCTGATGTACGCAGTATACAATACGATTAGTCTACAGCTGCAGTTTCTTCTGTACTTTTAGATGATTTTTCTACGTTTCCCACTGCAATAGCTCCAATCTTAGTTTCATTCATTTTTTTTACATAATGAATACGAAGGTTCACACAGTACAAGCTCGTGGCAAGGATCTGCGAGAGTTATTGGTTGTCGTATGTGATTCAACATACTACAGACCAAACGAAAAGCGATACTTGAGCAGTAAATATACATAAATATATTTTTAATCGACGATTATGCCCCACACTTATTTGTGCCTGCACATATTTGCGTTAGATCACTACGATTCCCTCACAGATTGGTACAGGGCACAAGGATCTGCGAATGGGTGGTAAAAGCAAAACAAAGTAATTTTAATAGGGTTTATACTATCATCATCAAGAGTAACACCAGACACCTTTATACAAAATCTCAAAAAGAACTAGATCTTCCAATGTACATTACATTCAACCATTCACAGTACTGTTATTCTTCAAACATGTGGCAACCTTTTTAAACGAAGAGAAACGAACATATATAAACTTGACACTCCCCGTTTACATTCAATACTTACCAAACTGAGGATTAAAAATAATAATAGTGATATGTATTAACTCAACAAAAAAAAATAAAACAGAATGATTTTCTAAGACAGATAATAAGTTAAATTTCCAGCCATATCAAATTTTTACAACATTGGTAATACGTGAATTCATTTTTAATCTCTCTCATATCGCGCCAGTGGCGTCTCGAACAGGTTGATGTATCAGAATAATTATATATTATGTATTTGTTGAAATGCACTAACAAGTTCAATTATTTGAAATGACAATAGTTCTGAAAAGAACTAAGTTTTAAATAAACGCGAAATTAAAAAGAATACCAAGGCAAAATGGAAAAGCCAAAGGTTAGTTAACGAGTTGCATATGATAACAGGAATAAACCATATATATAGTTGAATCGCCTAACAGATACGAACACAGAAAAGCTCGATTCACACCACCATACATGTATCACATGAGAATGAAGGCCGATAAATTAGTATTTGATATTATCCCTATAAATGATTTGACATGATTGCAGCGAGAACATTTTGAGCTGTTGATGGTTCGTTTCTAAAAAAGAACGAATGAACAATCCATCGAATACTATTTTTCGTGTCATCATTCGCATTGTCCAGAACAGCCCTTCTTTGATATTTTGTTGGTGCATGAAACTCATGATAAGCATTATATTCTTTCAAAATATTGTAAACGCTGCATTCACCAATTCCTAGAAAAATATTATTAATTGATCTGTTATAATTTTTGTTTCTAAAAAGGTACCTGCTACCGTTGCTGTCATTTCAACACTAGAAGGGCCTGGAAGTTCTTTATAAGTTTCCACAGTAAAATGTTTTGTAGGTCTCTTCTTAGGAGGTAAATTTTCCATGATGTAGAATATAGGGTACCACAGAAACAGAAAACGATTCTTTCTTGAAAACAAATTTGTCGATATCCAGATCTAACCTATCAAACGTCGGCGTCGTGTAATTTAACGTATAACTTCATTGTATGGGTTTACTTACGTTTATTGTGATCAAAGTGAAGTATAATAGTCTTTAGTAAGACTGTTTTAGTACGTATGGATAAAATAGAACGAACATTAATCAAATGCGAAACAATAAGTGAGAATAACCAAAACGCAAACCAAATATGACAAATGCAAAGAAATTTGACACATTGCCCTATTGTAAGCAAGCCGTTATGAAGCCGCCTGATTGACCAATAATAAACATGGTAAAAATATGACGCGTTGTACTACACAGTTGCCATATAGTTCTAAACTGCATCTGTTGGGCGATTCAGCCATATTAAACTTACATTAAAAAATGTATGTATACAAAATAATATAAATTTAAGTAAATAAGCGCAAATATAAGAGAAAACTTTAGATATTAAAGAAGAATTGTATAGCGAATTAGATAAAGTGTGTGAAGGAATAACTAAATATTTACGATATGGAAATTATGCTTGGTGTTGTAGCGCTAAAAAGAGAATATATACAGACCAACTATATGTACCTATACATAACAAGAATGACACATCGAATAAAAACGGCATGTTCTTAACAAAAATATAGTTTTTGTCAGTTGATACTTCCAGGAGATATACAATTATCTAATGTTTAAAACATCAAATTCTTAATACAATACTTTTGTTGAATAATAATGTGTTCCATACATCAATTTAAGAAATCTCTTATATATTTCTGATAGAAGAAGGTACACACGTTTTCTTACTGCACCCTATCCAAGAACAGAGCACGATATCATCGTTTATATTAAACCATAGTAAATAATTTTTAGTTCTGTTATATTAAGCATTTTTGTAGCTTACTTCAAGAAATATAAAATTGATCTTAATCTTCTGGTGCAGTAGCAAATGTAAGTCCCATCTTAAAAAGCTATCTATAAAAATACCTAGATATTTGATAGAGGTTGTGGTAAAGACCACGAGGTTAGTATTCTTGATTTTTAAATTTCATACCCATTTTATACGAAGGGAAGGGAAGAAATTCTTTTCTTTCTGAATTCATTGTGAGATTTTTATCAAACCATTTTTTAAACTTAATATATGGCATAACTAGCAATGTTCCTTAAACTCTCCCAAGGCACATTACCATATCGTCGACGTAATTTTACTATTTAGGTAGTTTAAGTAAATCATTAAGCTGTAGACTGAAGAGTATTGGTGCAAGTACTGTGCCTTGTGGTTGCCCATGGGAGACATACATAGGGTTACTAAGATGTTCATTTGTTTGAACCTATTCAGATCTGTCCTTTAAGTACGATTGCATTCATGGTTCCATAGTCTCTTTTAATAATATGTGGTGACTGACAGTGTCGAATGCTTTAGCTAGATCTATAAAATCACGCAAAGTAGACATCGCTTCATATACATTTTTAGCATATGGCATCTCGGGTTGAAACACCTCACCTGAAGCCAAATTGATTTCACAACATTATATCGAAGTTTCTAAGCCATAAATTTTTACTTCTTTTGAGATCTTCTTCCACAATCTTCTTGATATTTGAGGTGAGTGAAACTGGTCGATAATTGCGTACATCTAAGACGTATCCACAAGGAGGGAATTAGAAAAATTGAAACACAAGGATAGCATTCAAAAGAATTGGACTGAAATGAAAGATATAATTGTGAAAGCGGCTAAAGAGTGCAATCAGGAAGGAAAGTCGAAAAGGGGTTTTACGAAGATAGTTAAAAAGAGTTTTAAATGAAAATAAAATTGCGACTACAAACTTTAACAATTTTATCTCGTTTGCTGGTGGACTTTTAAAGAGCGAGGTTAATATTTTTGGGTTAAGTTGTGAAACACCCTATACAATCAATATGGATAGTAAACAATTATTGAGATGCGAATTATTATTTAAAATAATGAACGAAGATTGGGAATCAAATGATTGGGGACAGGAGCTTAAATTAGTATTTTAATCTATTTCTAAGACTGAGAAGTTCAGAAACGCCAAATAAACAGATAAAACGTTAGTTGCGAAGGAGTTAACCTGGAACATTGATAGCGAACAACTGTGACAAACTGGGGTAGCGGAAAATTGTGTCTATTATTAAACGAAGATGTCGGAATCACCACCTACTCATTCGACAGTTTTGAGCAGGTCACATACGCATGTTCGCGAATACGTGTACGATGTGTGTGAAGACGGTATAAAAGGGACCCGCGAAATTGTCTAAGACATCACAAAACAAGCAGTTCAGTCTCCAAACAGTGGTAATCTGAAGATAAGGTTTGTTCCAGTATCCTGACTTAAAGTGTAATCAATCTCCGGCTTCTACTTTTTTTAGATGATTATCCCACGTTTCTTGTTCGCCACCACAGTAGCTCCAATTTTAATTTTATTATTCGCCTTTTATACACCCAACACGGAAGCTCAGATGGTACAAGCTTGCGGGAAACATCTGCGGGAATTATTAGCTCTCGTATGTGATTCAAACTACTACAGACCAAATTACAAGCGATTTTTGAGTGGTGAGTGTACGCCGATTATTGTGTCTAGCATCTAGTGCCTGTGCATACTGGTCAATCCTTATTTACTTTTTGATCAATATGATTTTTTAGAGAACTCTGAAGAGAACCACGCAAAATCATCCAAGTTACTAAACGAATTGTCAATGGAAATTCCAAGTGACTTGTACGACTCAGAAGTACCTCATTACCGGATAGCTAAGGGTGTTGTAGATGAGTGTTGTCGAAACGCCTGTTCTATGCACACGCTTGAACTATACTGTGCAATATAATGTAATGAAAAATCATCGACTTTAGAAATGGTATCTCGTTTAGACTGTATTACGACACTTTGCTGAGTGTATTGTGAAAAATGCATATGGAATATTTTAAAATTGCTTAGTATTGATATGTATATAATTGTGTAAATATAAATAAATTATTTTCGCAAATATACAATACCCTTCTCATTTGTATTGTGACACATTTTGTTATTGTGGAGGTGTTAACAAGGCTATAGAGTGCAAATATGTTTCCAAAAGATGCATTTCGGCTAACTACACATAAAAATTTAGCTTGCGTCAAGTAAAACTTACTTCAATTAAAGCAACTGTACCTTTGTATATGCGCTAGAAAATCCTTACTACTATGAAGTGAAAAAAATCTTGTATTATAGCCTGTGGTTAAGAAATTATTTCTTTCTAACTAAACTAAACTAAATTTTAATTAAATTGTATTATTTACATAAAATTGCCGATATACTTGAAATAAGTAAACGAACTTATACCACCAAATGTTTGGTTGGATTGAAAAAGTTCTTAAGGATTGTTTGTCTTACTGTGAAAAATCGCATCATGTCAAACTTTTGATAGAAAGGTGAAACGTCCGTGAAAGAAGAATATGGTGTCCTTAAATAAAGCAAGTTTGCAGTTGTATTAAGTAAGCCTTGTGCTAAGTTAAGCTTCTAAACTTGCTACACTGGAGATATATCTTTTTATTGAATACAATAGGTAGGAGTACTGAATATTATACCCATCGTTCATGTCAAACAAGTGCCAAAAGTGTAGAAGAATTTAGTGAGAATGCCTATCCATAACCCAATGAATTTATTTTAATAGCCGGACCACACAAAAATTAGTACTTGCCACACTATACTCCCTTGCTTTAACTGGTACATATCTGAAATGAATGATCAGCATTCTTATAGACTGTGTAGAGGGCTTAACAAGCAAAATGGCACACATTTTGTAGCCTATTTACAACAAATTCACAAAACAGAACCCTTTATTACACGTCTATCAGTACATCCGTTGGAAAACCAAACACCCGGAATATTAAAGAATCAACACTCTTTTTACAGAATCCCTGAGACACGTCAACTTTTGATTGAAGGAGATCAACTTCTGAAGAAAAAATGATCTTTATATCTTCTACCCTCTATCGATAGGAGTGTCAACAACCAAATTCTTAAAGTGCACTGGGAGTTGAGTTATACCTCATTTAAAAGCTTACGTAGTTTGCAATTTTTTGTATAAATTTTTCAAAATCGATTATTTCGTATTCACGAAATTAGCTATTAGCTAAGATGTGTAAAGTATACAAGAGAACCTTCAAAGAAAAAAGGCCAAACACAGTAAACACTTAAGTATCAAGAAAAGAAGGTCTTGATACTTATCGCTGAAACACGTAAAGTTAAAATCGAATGGGGACTACTTGTTATTATTACTTCAACTTTATTTTTTCCGATATAGGAACTAAATGTTTGATAAATTTCTAGATGATACCCAAAAGTTTCCGAAATGCAACGAAAAATAGCTTCATTCACCGTCATCACCTTATAGTATTTCCCCTTGCATTTCCAGCACCTCTACCACGGAAGGAATGCCTTCTGGAAATCTTGTTTAGTTAATGTGTTTAGCTCTGTCATTGATTCAGGTCTCCTCCGTCCTGTAAAATCTTCGCTCTGTCCGCTGGATTTTCATAAATAGGAAATAGTGGCAAGGAGTCAAATTGGACAAGTACGCTGGCCAAAAATTGCTGTATGATGAAAGCGGTGTGTGGCCTCGCATTATCGCGGTGGATAACAATGTCGTTCCTGCGCCACTTTTCTGGACGTTTCCTGTTCATATCCTCCCTTAGCCGCCTTAGAACGTCACGATAAAATTCTGCGTTAATCGTTTGTATTGAAAGTACAAACTTTTTGTGGATAAACCAACCAATATCGAAAAAAGAGATCAGTAAAGACTTGACAAGCTTTTTTTTGCCAAGGTAAAGGGAGGCTCTCCATTGTGACGATTGTTATTTGGTTTCGGAATCATACCCCAGTAATTCGAAGCTGATCTTTCAATTCTCTACAGACAGCCATCCGATGTTGCTTCTGTTCGTCGCTTACCAGTCGTGGCACAAATTTTTCTTCTATCCTTCTCATGTTTAATTGATTCAATAAAATACACTGACATGTACCATAAGGTATCCCAGAATGTTGCAGATGTCTTAGCAGGTCTTCCTAAAATCATTCACAATTGAATTCCAAACAGCAACGACATGTTCTGATGTAATGCCGATTGATGGTCGTCCGGAACGTTCGTCGTTATCAATTGGTGATCTGCCATTTTTGAAACATTGAACATCGAGTCGTCGTCTTCAAACCTTTTACCCGACAAATGAGCTTTCAACGGCCCAACCAAATGAAAATCACAAGGAGTCGGGTCTGAATTCTCATCCGTTTTCGTTGTTAATGGTTTTTTTCGCACACCTTCGGGATCATCGTTCAAGGCTGTGTGCCCACTTTTGAACTGTTTACACCAATCACTAACTTATTTTCGACTCTCAACGCCTGCTCCGTACGTCTTCAGTATTTTTTTATGAATTTCGGTAGGTGTTTCATTATGCAAAAAACGAATGACCGCTCGCACTTCAAACTTGGAGTATGTTTCGATCGGAACTGACATTGTGGGGCTGTCACTGCACACGTTGTACTGAACTTAAGACAATGACAATAGCCACCTACGCAGTACATATGCACATCGAAAATACGTGCAAGTTTCAACCCGATCGGAGCGACGTAGGCGGTGTGTCGCGCGAACGGATATCCCTCGTATTTTGTGCGGCAAAATGTTTAGATTTTATTGTAGGCAAAGACCTTATAGTGTACAGACATTACTCCGTTCGAAATTAGAGTATGCATCAATAGTTTGGACTCCTTATCACGATGCTCACAAAACTAGCTTGGTATTTTATTATAAAGGGATACCTTTATAATACCCCTTCTTAACACATTTTACATAGAATCGTTACAATTTAGAAGAATTAAATCAACTCTTGATCCTGCAAAAATTAATTCATAATTGTCTTAATTCTGCTGATGTTTATATTAATTTGTTAATATGTAATTCTGCCAAAATTAAAAATAAAGCTGTAAATTAAAATATGTCTTTAATTCTTTTCAGAATCCGACAACCTCGTCTTCGACTAGATATCTCCCACACAGCCAGGTTTAGAAACGGCAACACCTTACATGGAAGTGCTCCATCTATCTTTTGAAATGCAAAAGCAAAACTGGATGGAACGTTTTGGAAAATATTACGTCGTGTACATAAAACGATATTAGTTTTGATTAAGTTAACGTTTGGGAACTTTCGTATTGCCACTTTGTGTTAGCGGTACTTGTGATTCAGTGCTAGGTAAGCCGCCAAAGGGACGCCCAGAGTCGAGATGGGTTGTAAATTGGGAAAATTGGCGGCAAGCAGTGCCGGCAATAATTCAGGCAAGTTGGACGATCCTCCCCCGCCTGCACCAACAGATCCCAGGCTTCCACTAAGCGCCAAACAGAAGTATAACATGTTGGCTTCTTGGAAGGGTATCAGTAGGGCTATGGAGCCAACTGGTGTCACTATGTTCCTCAAGTGAGTAATTTATAATGTATGTTTTCGTACAATTATTAAGACAAAATCGATATATACATATATATAGGCATAAATCGAAAAGAATAAAAGAGAATTCTTATGCTGTGACTTAAAGCAACCGACGGAGGTTTCTTTTGGAGCATCCATCAGAGAGTTGAAAATCTTTATGCCAATATTTATGGAAATGTATGCGACTTCGCCAGATCACATCGAACAAAACATTTATTTCGTGATAATGGGTTGGGAAAAATTTTAGTTTTATTATAATTCTTATCCACATAAAATGATACTGTTTACATATGTTTATATATTATATATAGTTACCCATACTTTCAAATTAGTTCCCACAAGACTCTATTGAAGATAAGTTATTCCTTACACGAATCCCCTTTTTGTAATAATATAATTTGTTTAGCTCATTTACATCAGCACCCCAAAAACGAATTTGAAATAAGAGAGATAATACAACATTTTTAAACATATGTTTTATATCAATTAATAAAATCCTGAATTTAATTTAGAAATAACATTATGTGTATGTGGCGTCCAATCCAAGAAAGTATCAATCATTAAACACAACAACCTGCAACTGCTCACAGCTTCGATCTCCATATTCTTCGCCGACAAAATTGCTTTATCCTTAGATTCAAAAATCAATAGTTTAGTTTTGTTTTGTGTAGAAAACACACTGTTCGGATTACTCCTCCCGCACAAGTATTAATCAATTCGGGACGACACGTGTTTCGGGAATACGTGGATTCCCATCCTCAAGTCCGACACCGAATGTCTTTCGAGTTTCGCTTAGCCTAGAACACCCGCACTGAAAAGGAGAGGGGAAGATAGGTTCAGCACCTTCAGCATACCTATCCATCGATTTAGGTAAAATTCTCCAGTTCCTCCTCAACACCCGTATTAATTAACCCTTAATCCTGAAGTAAATATTAATGACAAAAACGCAGACAAAACTTGTCCTCCGTCCTTTTCTGGACTATTTCCCCCACTCAGTGGGGGTGGCTATCACAGTGACGACAATAACATTAAAGAGTCAGCGAAGTTTTATTCTGTATTACTGAAATCTAGGTCATGTCTCATAATTTTATCGTCGGCCATACAAAGATCAACTTTTGAAGTCCTAACATTAAAACTTCATTATTCATTTATGCTTTTAATTTAATGGAATAGAAGATATGATATATTGTTGTAATGGGAATTTGGTAAACTTTTAAAACATTCAATAAAAAGACTAATCCGTTTAAAAAATATTTTTGTACTATTTGACATTTTTGGTTTTCTAATTCTAATGAATCGGTAAAGATTCCAAGGACTGTGTGGCGTCATAATAAATGTATTGGATTACTCCTTCCGCACGTATCCAGAAGCACGTGTCCCGATTTAATTAACGTATTTTGCTGGAGTAGTTATCCCATACATTGTGATCAATTCTATTAAATGATTGAAAACAAAGTGTCCAACTACTATTGTATATGTAATTTATTTGGGAATCCTATAACAACCGGGGTATCTACTTTGGCGTGATAAATCAGACGCACTCTATATGTATACCGATGAAGTAAAAATGAACTAACGATTTCCACAAAAATAATGGAAAAAAAGATATATCTAAAGTGTTTAGATAAATCGCAAGTCCATTAACTTTTACGGCAACACATTCGTTTTGGGCAAATCAAATAAACGGCTCATAATAATTTGTTTGTTATTCGTGTATTCGTGTGTGTAGGTAGCTTGCGAATAACATCAAAATCGATCTTCGCCACAGACCTATAAACCTGATCAGCTTGAACTAAATCAGATTGGACGGAATTTATTAATAGATGGAAGTCGAGCCTGCCATAAAACTAACGTAAATATCCTATTGATTTACGACACAATCGCCATCTCTCATCTATATATACCTATGGTTTTGTTTGTTGCTTTTCCTGATGTTCAGAGATAATGAAATTGTATTCAACACACTATTGAATTTATGATCTGCAACTTTGTGAATTTCCTGCAAAACAACTGATGACTTTAACTTGAAATTTCTATCTTGTTTTGTTGACTTCGATGAACTTTCAGCCACTAAATAAGATGGATTTTTTAGAAAGATCGGTGAAAAAAAAGTTTGTTTTCTTTAACCGATTCCGATGATTTTCTGTAGCAATTCTAAAAAAGCCGCCCTTTGAACAGAAATAAGTTAGCAAAAACAATTTCCGAGATATGGGCAGAAATATGGGGAAAGTATGCTTAAACTCCACTATTTTTAACAATGATTACTGGATGAAATTCGAATATCATAATGTTCGCCATCAGAAGCTGAATATTTTGAGAGCACCCACAACTCCATAGTTTTATCCTTTCAGAAGTAATCAAAAGGGTTTTTAAGATCATCTACAAGAATATGTACGTTGCCGCTTCGAGTCGTCGGTATTATTTGTACATCTATCATCTACCATGATCTGAGGATCATGAACAGGGATTTCCAAACAGTGGTGGATCACAAACCTTTTAGCAAAACAACATAACAGCGAGGTCGTAAGAGGGAGTACCACTTTCAATGATAAGGTAAATAGGGTGAGATATGTGTCTTGCAATGCAGATCAAAATTGTATTATTTTTCCTCGGTCAAAATTAATTTTTAAAACGGAATCTTCTAAGAGATCGATTAATTCCTCATCTGCCCTTGTCGATATTCCAGTTGTCATATCGGTATGGTGGGGGCATTTTTACCTTAAATTTAGTACTATCAACTAAAAATTTAGGTAACAGAATCAAAGACTTGCAGCAAATTTAAAAGAAAGCTCAACATTACTTTTATTACAGCGTTATCTATAACTACGCAAAAAGTCAATTATTCTAACGTACAGTTTTTACAGCTCAAGTGTAAACGAATTAACCTATATTACTCTAAATTGTGTCAGTACAAAAAGATATGTAACTGATAATAAGAAGAGCTGATTAAAAAAATCAATTTACTACAATGGAAACCGCAAATTTCCAATCTCGATAAAAAAAAAGTCCAAATAGGAGAAAAGCGATCGCAATAGTAGAGTTTCGGTAAACGCAAACTACATTGGACGAAGCGAGAAGAATGCTTCTAATTGCTCACGTTCGGTCAGGATTACAGACCGCAGTTTTTACCCAGACTAATTATTGGCGGGCTCGCTCCGGCCGTGGTACAATAATAATTTTCAGCCACTTTCTTTGATACCCATTTATTTTTATCGCGATCGATGAACAGGGCGGATTTGCGAAAATTCTCTTTGTGAAAAGAGATGAAAGCGTGGTAATCTATACGCCAACGCGACAACGTGGGAAAAAAAGGTATGGAAAGCTCTTCTGTTTTCTGCATGTTCATGTAATGTGCAAAGCTCTCGCGAGAAAAATACGAAATAGAAAATGTATACGTGTTCTTCGCCGGTATTCGATGTCGGTGAGAATTCAAGGATTATTTCACAACAGAGAGAATGATATGGAATATCATATGAATGTGAAAGCATCTGGTGTCGTAATGCAGATACCTTTGCCCAGACGAAAATCCCGTAAATAAATATGATATGTACAAAGAGTGTCATAGGTTCTTTTTTGGTGTCTACCAACTCTCCAAAATAAAATAAAAATTGTTATAATTAAATTATAAACAAGATCATAGTTTCAAAATAGAACTCTCATTTTTTCGGGCTTCATCCCTTCTCTAACACTGTGCTAGACAAGGTTTGCTATTTTTTAACAAGAGCAGCACCTCATATGAACTCATCCACATTCGAATCGACAGCCGAACGGTAATGTATTAACCACAGATCAACGAACATTGTTAACTCAGAATCAGTCTACATTAACACGTGAATAATAAAATATAAGTATTTTATCAATTTTGTTTGTGATTCTGCCATCTTCGCTTCTTCTGTAAGACTGTACGCTACTGATTCAGTTCGCAAAGGACAAGCCTTACAATATGACAAATACCGTTTGATATTCTCTCGATTTTCCAAAAATAACAAGCAGAAACATGAATCGATCACTTTATATAGGTATAACGATTCCGTCCCAAATCAATAGGATATTTATGTTTGTTTGTTTTCTGAACGGGAAATAAAGCTAAAGATATCATATATGTACGTTTAGGTATATATCTTTAGCTCAACACCATATTAAAGAGAATTCTACCGTGAATATTTTCATAAATAATGTCTTAGTAGTACAGTAAATGTTATTCTTTAGACAACTAAAAGATTCAGTTGTGTAACATATATAAATAGTGTAGGTATATATGTCCGCTTAACAGAAGAAGAAATTTCAAAGAATAAGGAATACAAGATAATATAATACAAAGAACTAAGAAAAAATCAAAAATGAGAATAAGAATAAGTTTATTGTCTATGAGTGGGATTCTTGGATTAGGATAACTCAACAAAGTACATGAAAAAAGGAAACATTGCGCAAAATTGCATCAAATACAATTCTTATTATATGAATAGACAAAAATACTGATTAACCTTAAGAAACCGTAAGCATATTTAACGGGAAAAAACTCATATTTATAACTATATCAAATCTTTACATACATTAACTCCTCACACATAAAAAACCCATCTATCGCGTAGAGTGTAGTATTTTGCAAGTAACGCTTTAGTTCCTTTTAGTGCGCGAAACAATGATGCATTGTTATACATGGAAGTAACTACCATCACACTTAGTGACGTTTTGCCAACATGACATCAGTATGCCGGTATTGTAGAACTCTATGAATTTTGAATCATGATGAACCCCATTTATTACATCAACTCGAGTTTTGAACTGTCCATGCTTCATACAGTTGCCAAGAGATAACAAAATCATTGGGCGAAATGCCAGGACAATATGGAGGGTGTGGTAACGTTTCTCAGCCAACTTCAGAATTTTTTTCCCGGGTCGCTCTTGCTGCATTCGGCCTGGGGTTATCCTGTAAGAATACACTCTCTATCGATTAATAAAAGAAGGCTGCTTTTGGGTGAGTACTGATTGCACTCGCTAAAGCTGTTCACAATACAATTTAGCAGTGACGGTTTGACTCCTTTCCAAAAACTCATAATTGGCAATTTCTTTGTCCACCAAACACACAATAAAATCTTATTTGGGTGCAAGGAAGCTTGTTGTTACAGAAAGGTATTCATGTACAATACACCAGACTGCTTCAACTTCTATTGCAATATTTCTTATTTTCCTTCTGCTGATATTCGATATATTTAAAATAAAAAGATTTTACTCGATGATAATTCTAAAGTTCCCACTTTTAATTTTCTGTGGGTCTTTTTTGAAGTGTTCACATATTCAATAAAAATCAAGATTATACCAAATCAAAAATAGTTTCTGATAATAAAAAATAGGGACAACTTTTTATTGTCAAAATGCACTAAAACACATGAAATAAACATGAAATTATACATCCTAGAAAGCAGCTAACAATAATTTCGTGCTTTCTAAACTTGCGGGCAATCCAAAGGCGGTTTACAAAATCCAGTAGATTCATCCAGAACATATCCAGGTAAACAATAGCACTTGTACTCGTTCCTCACGGCACATTTAGCAAACAGATAATTAGTGCAAGTTAAGCAGTCCATTCCCGAGGCCTTGTACGTTTGATTTACAGCGCACGTTGCTAGAAATAAACACAAGCAGTAATATAAATTATTTTCTTGATAAAGTAAAAGAAAACAATATACCCATGAAACAAATAAATAAAATAGTTTTACTACAAAATATTTAACAGCTCTCCTAGAATTTAATAATCGTTTATAATGCTGAAATCAATTTTATGCTTTATAGAATAGCTACTATTGGCAGAAATAGCCTATTGTATCATACAAAATACTGGGAAAGTTCAAGGTTACTCAGAATTCAATGTTTTCTACACAATTAATAATACTGGCATACTTTTATCGGTTGTTCTGGATTTAAATTCCATTCACGTTAAGAAAACAATACTGAGCGCTGTGATCTGCGGACGTATCACACAGGAGCAATAAGGATGTATTCGAAAACAGCCATGGACAAGTATAATACTATTAGAAAGACCATTGCGCATCCGCAAATCTTCGGACTCTATAAGAGTCGCCATTTTGATGGGTGATGGGTCCTCAGATTGTCCTTGGTGAATTGTTGAGGTTATATTTATTGTTTGAGTTTGTCGATCGTGTTTTATTTTTAAAATTATTCTGTTTATAAATATTTGTATAGGTGTTTTTTGAAGTAAATGTTTTAGTAAGTGATTCCTTATTAATTTGAAGTTGCAGGTAAATAATATTCACACCATTGGACTGTATTATAATATTAAGCTAAATGTGTGAGATCGAGTGTGAACATCTAGTAAGGTTTATAGTGTAGTTTTGTTGAGTGCAGATATGAATCACTGTTTATGTTATAGAATGACTTGTAGTGTGCCTGAATGTAAAAACATTCTAATAACATAATCTTTAAAATAAAACATGATCGACAAACTGAATCAATAACTATAACCTCAACAATTCACTAAGGACCATCTAAAAACCGTCTGTTTGACAGGTCACCCATCAAAATTGCAGCATCTGTGTGATCGGAAGATCGCGAATTCTTAAGCTCATTCTATATATTATACTTGTCTATGGAAGCAGCGGCAAATTATTATTTTTTTTTCAATAAGAACAGCTGATTAATATAATAGATAGTTTACGGGAAATCACTATAATGTATACCTACGAGTTCTTTTCTATAGCTATATAATGTGTGCAATCTTTAACAAATCCGTGTGTGATCCAGGAAGGTATCACTTTAAGGAGAAATATAAAGAAACTCGGGTAAATAACTGTACAAACTTTATTATTTAGTTTACTTGTAATAAGTGTTCTAATTGTAATTATATGTACACAACAATCAAATGCTCTTGTGAAGTTCAAATTGTTATCGTTCATGTATGAAAACACAAATAATTGACATATTTCCACTTGTTTTCTTTTTAACAAAACTGAAATAAATGCATATAACTAAAAAGTCAGTATTAAAAATCAGATTCCGATGATAGGCCTGATGATGATATTGTGTTTGCAGTAATAATCAATTCATTCAGTATATCATCAACTATGTTATCCAGCTCGTACATTTTATTTTCTTCTGCAGTAGTATGTTTTATGCAATTTGTCCATTTCGTGGCTGTTACAATGTTAATCCCTTCTTTTAATAAAGTTTTTACTTCTGCTAACTTGAAGATTTTATTGTTGGCAGCAACATGATGCTTCAGTTGTACCCATACAAGTTCGATTGGGTTTAAATTACAGTGGTATGGTGATAATCGTAAAACTGTACGACCACTTTTTGTTACCATTTCGTCAATCACATTTGGTATTGTATATCGCCTATGTACATATTTTTTGGTAAGGTCAATAAGTTCAGCTTTTAAAAATGTATTATCGACAACAATTTCCCTTGAAAGAAGCCACTCAATTAGTGCATCTTTTTTTCATGATACATTGGTAATTCTTTAGCCTTAACAGAGTGGTAGGGAGCATTACCGATCTATTACAATAAATACTATTAAATACCTATTTAAACATTATTACCAATTAATGCATATTTGGTTTCCATAACATTATGATCTAAAACAACCCACAACCCTTTAGGTATTGCGAATTCTAGTTTTCTTTTGTAATATCAGAAGTAATTTTGCTCCATACTTCGAGAATATACTTTTTCAAAATTTGGCAGTGGGGTATTTCGTTAATTCTATGTAGACAATATGCCATAGCGTCTTTTGTGAAGTTTAGATCGGGTGATTGCAGTGGATGTAAAGGAGTTTGAGCAACCTTATCTAAAATCCATTCTCGACCGATTTCAACAGTGTGCTTCAAATTACTGTCTTGTTGGAATATATCGTCATCTTGTATATATAGTTTCCGGGCTATCTTAATTAATTTATTTTGAAAAATGTGTAAGTATCCTTTAGCATCGAGTATACAATCAATAAAATGCAATTGCCTTGCGCTTTACAAGAGGCTACAAATTTTGTAGTTTTAGTCTTGGATTTCCTCTACACCATTTGTCAACCATCGGACACACTAAATTACTTCCGTCAGTAAACACAACTTTTTTGTAAACGCTTTAAGCACGCACCGCTAATAAATGATCTGCGCGACACTCGTACAGGATTTTGAATATCTTAAGCACTTTCGATTTGTTTTCGGTTGGCCTGCTTTACCAATGTCATCTTTATATTTGTGGGAATTTGTTTGGCACTAATTTTGGGTTTTAAATGTTAAAAAAATAATAATCTACAGCTTCATTAAGCTTACCTCTACTTTGTCGACTTTACCAGAGCATTCGACAGCGTCAAAAACCAAAATATCTTGTATATTCTGGCAGATAAAAGTATACCCATCCAAGTAATAAAACTCACCATAGACGGGCAGGGTAAATTCTTGCCAATTGCGGTTAAGCTCGGTAAAGGATAAGCGAAACGGCTACATACATCTCTCAGTTTCTTATAACAGAATGCGTATTACTCTGCTGTGCGGATGTTGACGAGTATATGACTTCCTTCGTCTTTATCTAACACATAGATGCATTGGAGAAATATATTTCTTGTCCGACACATTAGGCTCCTTATGCGCAGCAAGAACGCGTACCATCGATATACATAAACAATATAACGAAAATAAAAACACGTAAAGGCATGACGTACAAAATACACAGCAACGAAGGAATAACAAGCTTAGACCAGAAATATATGACCGTAATCAATGCTAACGTCAAAGTGAAACATCAGGGTTTAAAACGAGTAAAAGCAGCTTCAAAGAAGGCAACGACAGTTCATCGAATCCAACGCCTTGACGACTCAACATCACGTCACTACAGCTATCCAAACCAATCCCCAAACCAAGAATATTTAACAAGTATATTACACGGTATAAAATAATGTGGTAATAAAGTTACACAAAGCAGATTTTAAAGGCTTTGTTAGCGTCCGACGTAACCTAACTCCCGTGCTTTTTATCCTCGATTTGAACAGAATAATAGAAGAGATTAAACCTAAAGCAAGATATTGAATAGAGCACCGTGATATTAGTGCAATATACTGTGCGGCCAATGCAATCCTCATTGCAAGTAATGAAGATGAGCTGCAACGTCTTATACATTAGTTCAATATAACATCCAAAAGATATAATATGTAAATCCCAGCGGAAAAAAACTAAATTGATAGTCATAGCTAAGGACCCCAGGCGATGCAAAATATAAATTGATAACACCATCGTAGATCAAGTGATGCGATTTAAACATTTGGGCGTGGGAATCACAAAAGCAAGACAAAGCTCGGGCTGCCTGAAAGACACAATCTGAAAGAATAAGTACATGAGCACAGAATCTAAGGCAAGAATATGAAAAGCTACGGTTAGACCAATACTGGCGTACGCTACTGAAACTAGACGTGAAACAAACAAAGTGTCGATAATGGAAATGAAAATACTAACATCAACATTGAATCGTCGCAATAGACAAACTAAAAAATCCATGAGAGAAATATATGGACAAAAGAACGGAAAAGGAAATGGGAAGAACATCTATATGTTCTTCCCATTTCCTTTTCTGCCTGTTTCCATCCTGTCTATGGACAGGATGGACGAAAGCAGGCAGACTAGGATGTACACTACCGGCCATATTAGTTCGGAAAACCAGTAAAATTTAGTAAACTCTTCAATAAAGAAATATAATTGCGTTTAGATATAAATAACATATTTATAATCGGTCCTTCATGAAGCTTTCAACCAATTTCAGGCAAACACTTCAAAGAATATCCATTAGACCATCTTTAAATAATTATTATAAATAAACGGTGCTGCCATAAAAAGGATTATTTTTGAGCAGTATTGCAAGCAATAAACTTAGAAAATTTGCCTACCCCCACCCCATGGTGCTTTGTGTATCGATAAATGCTTTAGGTTCTAAATAAACCTGCTTGCGAGTGGATAACAGTGATAACAGCGTATTTTTTCGTGCGAACTGCATTAAAAGTTATTAAAATGCCCAGAGGAAAACTAACAAGTTTAGAGAAAAACGTTCCGCAATTGCTGTTTTTCATCAAGAAGATTATTCAGTGCGTCAAATTTCCGAAAAGACACTTGTCAATAAATGGACTGTTAGTGATATCATTTAGCGACATCAACGCACGGGCAATTTAATAAATCGCGCACGTATAAGTCGTAAGTGAATAACATCTCACGCCGACGATTGGCGTATAAAATTACTGAGCAAACGAAATAGGAGGCTAACAGCACCAGAAATCGCCGCAAAAATGAATTGCGACGGCCCAAGAGAAAATTCTGTTACTGCATTTAAAAGAAGCTAAAAATCTTCACGGCCGCATTGCAACAAAAAACAATCTTACCTCGACAGGAAAACCTGCAACAGTGGATAGAAACGCATAGAGATTGGATAGAGAACTGGAAAAGGGTCTTATAGACCCATAAGTAAGACTTTGAAGTGTTTGTGCGCTTTTAGTAAAAAGAGCGGAAGGCCGAAGAATGTTGCAGGAATGTATGGTACCAACTGCCAAGCAAGAAAGAAGTTCTGTGCTTGTTTGGGGTTGTTTATCCTACGCCGGTACAGGAGACTTGAATCGAGTCGAAAGTATTTTGCGGAAAGAGGGTTATTTAGAAATATTGCAAGAAAATGCAATACCATCGAGGCTACGTTTAATTGGCGAAAATTTTGTATTCATGCAGGACAACGACCCCAAACACTCAGTAGGTAAGAACTTCTTAAATTGCGAACAAGACAATAATACCTTACAGATAATGACAATACCACCGCAAAGCCCCGACCTAAACCCCATCGAACTGTTATGGAATGAAATGGACAGGAGGGTCCAAAAAACTCCCTTCTGGAGCATATTACAAGAGGAATGGAATAATCGAATCCAGCCCTTGAAAAACTCGTGGAACGGATGCTTCGTATTGCGCATACTGCTTTTCTGCGGTGCACGGTAAGTTTAAGATGTTTTTGTCTATTTTTGTTGGAATTACTTCTATTTTTACTATTATTCTTTATAAACACCTATTACTAATAATGCACTAAAAAATTTAAGTTTTGGTATCAATTAGTTTGAATATTTTCCCTTTTTCTAAATTTATTTGAGTGTCCGAACTACTATGGACGGTAGTGTACATGAAAAAACGAACAAATGGAAGAGGACAATTCGATCGACCCCCTAAAAGATGAATCCAAAGCTGGCAGTCTTCCTCCAAGGAAGTACGATGAGGTTTGATCAACAGGGACATCCAGAAGATGGAGCTTCATAAACGCCGGAACAAAAAGAAACCTCTAATTATTAATTTTCTTATATGAATATATTCACTTTCTGAACAATAGCATTTTATTTTAGTGTATGCATTTCAATATGCATATATGTACATAAATTGTAGTACAAATAATAGCACATGTACACGTCATTTCTAGGAAGCGCTTTAATTAAATAAGCATAGTAAAAGCCAGTGTTGAAAATGCATTGATAATTAATTTACTTAACGAGATGGAGCTATAGAGACATATATAATTACTTACGACAATTACCGACTGGAATACATTCGTCCGTTCTCCCATCACGTACATGACCTTCCATACAAAAGCAACGGTGAACTTTTTCGTCGACGCACTTGATCATGATGTCAAGAGTTTCGCATGACTTCTGACATTGAAAATCGCATCTAAGCTCCTCATTTTCCCCGCAGGATACAACTAAAATTAAACACGAAAATGCAACCAAATTAAAACAAACATTAGAACCAAAATATATTTACTTACCGTCCGACTTTAACGTTGCTATGTTGATTAAGAAAACCGATGCTAGGAGCAACTTTATTTCGTGTCGCTAACGTGTTCGTTTCTGCGTTCAAATTTACATTAATTTGAGTAAGGTCAACCGACGACGTGAACAAATATTTTAAAAAGACGAACGGAATTGCCAGTCCACTTCAGCTGGTTATTTACCGGGAAAATTATGGCAAGACAAATTACTCGGAACGTCAACATATAACTGCCCTTGCGTTTAAAATATGAACTGATAAAGCGGTAAAAGGTTTTTGTTTTTGTAACAAGCTGATAAATATGCATGTAAATAATGTAGTACACACAAAAAACAAATTATATTCTGAGGAATCATATTATATACATACAGTAGTCAGCAAAAGTATTCATACAGTATATCAAATGAAATATTAGTGTTTATAAAGATTGTATCATTCACATGATGGAAATTTGAAAGAGTTTACATCAAAATGTATCTATTAGGTATACGAGGTGTGTAAATTAAGTAATGAGACTGATATTTTTAAATAGCTTTATTTAAATATAATTACAACTGAACGTTGTCACCCGCAAAATAACTCCCTTGGGAAGCCTCACAGCGTTGGAGACGGTCTTTCCATTCCTCATAGCAGTGCTGGAACTCGGATATTGGAATCGCCTTTAGCTGGTCGATTACAGTCGTTTAAATGTTCTCGAGTGTCCCAAAATGATGTCCCTTCAGATGAATTTTCAATCTTGAGAAACGGAAAAAGTCACAAGGACTCAAGTCAGGTGAATAAGGAGGTTGAGGAGCCACAGTAATATTTTTACTGGCCAAAAACCCGTTTATGGGAATTGCTGCGTGATGATGCAGGACCTAATCGTTCTTGATGATTCGTCACACACGCATGACCCTTTTTCAGAGTCTTCCGAGAACCTCTCGGTAAAAATGTTGATTAACTGTCTGACCTTGAGGCACGAACTCTTTGCGAACGATTCCCTGGCTACCAAAGAAACAAATCAGCATGCTCCTGATATTTGATTTGCTCATTCTCCCTTTCTTGAAATTTGGAAGGCCTGAAGTGTGCCATTCCATGCTCTGGCGTTTTGTTTCCGGCTCATACTCGAACACCCAACTCTCATCACCAGTAATTACACGTTCCAAAAATTTTCATTATGTTCAATCGATTTCAAAAAGCCAAGGCACCTTTCTCTTCTCTATTGTTCCTGCGAAAGGTTATTTGGAACCATTTTCGAGCAGATCTTGCTCATTCCCATTTGATTGGTGAAAACTTGATGAACGGTGGTGTGAGACAAATTCAACTGTTCCCCGATCATTCTGACCGTCAACCGACGATCTGAACACACAAGATCGCGGATTGTGTCGACATTGCCATCGATCCTAGCAGTTGGAGGTCTTCCGCTGCTTGGCTCATCTCCCATCGACTCTCTTCCTTCTGAAAATGCCTTAAACCACCGAAAAACCTGCGCTTTTGACAAAACACTGTTTCCGTAGGCCTGCTGAAGTTTTGCAAAAATGTCCGTTGCACTTTGCCCAAACCTGAAACAAAACCTAATAGCACACCGTTGCTCGAAATTAATGCCTTTCGTTTGTAGAACGCAATACGAAAACCGGGTTCACGGAGAAAACGACAACGGACAACCAAATGACTGGATCGAGTTCAAACTTGCACTAAACGCGTATTACAATGTCCACGGCTTTTAATCGCCTAAGCATTGATTCTATTAATTTTGCTGTATAATTTGGGTCTATATTATTCCACTCTACTTTCAGCCTAATATTCTCTAACTCTGTTTTGTTATTTATATGATGCTTTTTGATCTGTTGGTCCAGATGATGCCATAGATTCTCTACGGGGTTGATGTCGGGTGATTGCGGTAGTGTTTTAAGAACCTTCGGAGCATTACATAACAGTTATTCTTGTACCAGTCGTGCAAAATGTTTCGGATCCTGGTAGAAGCTGTAATCACCCCCGATTCGAAGTTTCTCCGTATTTTGATTAATATTTACTTTTAATATGTTCAAGTAAACATATTTCTCCATTATACCTGAAATAATGACCAAATTTCCCACTCCGTTTACCGATATGCAACCCAATACCACAACGGACCCATATCCGTGTTTAACAGTAGCTCTTAGGTGCTCCTTTTTTTAAAGATTCCCCTGTTTTCCTCCACAGTAGGTGACGTCCATCATACCCAAACACACAATATATACCTTCGTCGGTAAAAATTACCTTATTCCAAAACTCTAAAGGAGGATTAACGTATTGCGTATAACGTATATAAACTCTAGACGCTTGAGCCTATTCCTTTCATTAATGAATGGGTTTTTGATAGCTACTCTTGTCCTGAAACCTTCTCCATGTAATCACTGTATCTGAGCTTACAGATTTATTGAAGTTGTCCTGAGCAACTGCTGAATATATTATACTGTTGCGAAACTTCTATTAGCAATTTTGCCAATCGCTCTTCGAGATTTTTTCTCTTTATGCAACTTAATAATAATATTTCTTTCCCCTTTAGACGTTTCCATTGATTAACGCCCCATTTTCGAAAAACAGCAGAATTGTATCTAAACATTTTATTGCTCGTTCAACACTGATCAGATAGCCCTGGATTTATCTTTATTGTGCGATATGGAAAGCGGTAATTCCCCTATAATATCGCTGTCTGAATACTTTTGCGTTGTGTTTTTGGTATGTGTTTTCTTAATAAATAGAAAAACAATAGTATTATAGATCCTATATTTGATTTTATATCATACAAATATATCTAATAGATGTATTTTCATATGAACTCTTTCAAATTTCCATGTACGTGAATGATACAATCTTTATACACACATACTCCATTTGCTATGCTGTATGAATACTTTTGCTGGCTACTGTATATAGTATAAATACATATAAATAGCATACTCTCAATGTCTTCTTTTATAAATATGATATTTCTTTGTTTAAATAAAAGCATTTGTTAGCTTAATTATATATCAATTAATAAGCAGTGTGTATCCTTAATTTAAGATAATACAAGGCTTTTCCTGTTGAATTATCTGAGTTACCATAAGTAGTGCAAGAGTTGAAACAACCAGGTTAAGTGTATTTGTGGGGATTAAAGAACATCCGAATATTGATCAACAGGATTATTGTTGAACCAATTCGGAATTATGCAACGGTAACAATTCGAAGGGAGTCAAAGTCATTTGAGTTAGAGGATCCCGGGAGCTTTGGTATTAATCTCGATCTCAAATGAAGATACTGCTGGTAGGAATTATAAAACCTGTGCCAATATTATTAGTAGTTACTGCATTTGATCTATCTCAGATATACGTAAAACGGGGCTGCCTAATGACATTAATTTATATTTGAATACTTTTGTAATTATACAAATGGAAATAGTATTTATTGATTCATCAATACAATCAAGCGTAAATAGTGAAGAACCCATATAACATTTATCGTCGAAATTATTTTCAAAATATTCCATTAGATTGTAAAAGAGTGTTTCAAGTAAAATATTTTTCAGTTATTGTTACTACTACTACTACAATAACTGCAATAGATGTGAAAATAGACGGGGACAGAACTTCACCGGATCAAATGGAGATCGATAAAGGAAAGATTTAAAATAGAAACTAAAATAAGAGGAGCGATAGCAATAAAAGAATAAACACACTGTTCGGATTACTCCTCCCGAGGAGTAATCCGAACAGTGTGAGTATGACCGGGAAACATAACACCAGAGCATGGCACACTTCACGCTCTCCAAAGCCCAAGAAAGCAAGAATAAGTAGATCAAAGATCAAGAGCATGCTGATTTGTTTCTTTGATAGCCAGGGAATCGTTCACAAAGAGCTTGTGCCTTAAAGTCAGATAGTTAATCAACATTTTTACGGAGAGGTTCTCGGAAGACTCCGGAAAGCGGTCATGCGTATGAGACCAAACATCAAGAACGATTGGATCTTGCATCATGACACTGAGCCTTGCCACACAGCAATTTCCATAAACGGCTTTTTGGCCAGTAAAAATATATCTTTGGCTCCTCAGCCTCCTTATTCACCTGACTTGAGTCCTTGTGACCTTTCCTCTTTCCAAGATTAAAAATTCATCGGAAGGGACATCATTTTGGGACACTCCAAAACAGTCAAACGGCTGTAACCGACCAGCGAAAGGCGATTCCAAACCCCGAGTTCCAGCACAGCTATAAGGAATGGAAGAACCGTCTCCAATGCTGTGTGGCTTCCCAAGGTAGTTATTTTAAGAGAGACGACGTTCAATTGTAATTATATTTAAATAAAAATATTTAAAAATATCAGTCCCATTACTTAATTTACACACCTTGCAGCTGCTGTGTTGAACATGTTGCTTGCAGCGTTTCAAGTAGCCAACATCGCAATAATTCCTTTGACGCCTGAAGAGCTTGAGTTGCATGATGCGTTGAGGGATATTATAGTCAGTGCTCAACAAGAAAATATGTTCTCTTTTGAATATTTAACAGGTTTAAGCTATTAGAAGAATCACATGAAGCGAATTTATAATATATTCACACTTGTATACGTTCACGTCCTAAAGGCAACGTTGAAAATTAGATTCATTTGATCTTTCACTCCACACTGTAGTATTCGCGCTCAGCTATGCATGCGCATGAGAGATGTTTCCATCTAAACACTAAAGCAAACCATTAAATCCTATAAATATATAAAAGTTACTTTTCTGCAAGTAATTCTAATCCTTTTGCCTGCAACTATATTATGTAGTATTATGTGTGTAAGAGTAATTCTTCCGTCCTAATATTAATGATTCCAACCAAAATAAAGAAACATTTTTATTCTCAAACTATGTTATTTAGACACAAATTTCAATATAATATATATAGATAAACAATATAATTTCAAGTTTAATTGTTATAAATCAACAATTTGTATCATTTCCCTCTAACCGTTCCAGCGGACAATCTTCAGGTGATTTACAGAATCCAGTAGATTCATCCAGGACGTATCCAGGTAAACAATAACATTTGTATTCTTTTTTCGGCGCACATTTAACAAATTTATAATTAATGCAAGTTTGGCAGTCCATACCCGACGCTTTGTAAGTTTGATTTACAGCACATGTTGCTAAAAATAAATAAGAACATTGTAAGTATAGGAAATTATATCTAGAGAATGTACACACGTCAGTGCTATAAAATATTAATTTTAAATTTAGATATTTGCGTAATTGCGAAAACTGTTAATTATGTATTCCAAAAATTTTATTGAATTAAATTCGTAGATAGTTGCCTAAGAAAAGCACATGTTGACAAAACAGACTAGTACATCACTATTGTGTTTAGTAGGTACTTGTTGTCCTTTTCTTGCTAGTGCTTTTTTTAGTTCTAGTTAATACTTGGTTGCTGGTTGAATTTCGCGAAAAGTATGTCACCGCCGAAAGGATTGAGTTAATAATGCTGAATGCAAACACAAAGATTGTGAAAGAAAAGCGGCTGGAGTTTTTAATGATAACCATCCTGAAAAAATATGGACCACAGCTACCTGTTAAACCTATTAAGAAAATTTATTGGAACGACGTCCATACTGAATCGTCCAACTTAAGCTAATGTGGTTGACGTTCGTTGGGAGGTGGCTGTAAATCTTCAACAATCATAGTTGGTCCGTAATTTGGAATCGGTAGCATGGATTAGCAAGTCTACTATTAGTAGAATCACATTATCAAGAAAGCACGACCCCGTTTTAATCGAATAAACTGAGTGAAGCCAAAAGTAGACAAAAATAGAAAAGTTAATATAATCAACGAAACAGACCTGTAATAACATTAAAATTACTTACGGCACTCGTCAACTGAAATACATTTTCCGCTATTTCCATCGCGTACATGCGGTTTTGTACAAAAACAACGCTTAACTTTTCCTTCGACGCATAAAATTAAAACATCCAAAGTTTCGCACGAGGGTTCACATTGAATATCGCATCTGAGTTCTTCATTTTCACCGCAGCATATAACTAAAATTAAACAGGTTAATATCGACAGTCCAATTAGAGAAATATTAAAAAAATATATACTGACTAAATGCACTTACTGTTAGATTTCAATGTTGTGACGGTAATCGAGAAGATGAATAGTAAGAGTAACTTCATTTCGTATCCCCTGCGTGTTTGATTTTCAATCAAATTTTAACTAATTGAACGTAAGGAGAATCGAGGACGTGAAGCAATATTAAAAAAAAACAAGATTACTAGCTTCCACTGACGAGTTATTTACTGCTATTTGTACTTCAAATACACGCTGATAATTATTGACACTAGTTTTTGTACGTTTGTATGTTATTGTTGTTTTTGTGCTTGCATGTTTTGTGAATTATTGTATGCTCTACATAAATACAGACACAATACTCTATATGCGTATTGTTACAAATATTAGTTCTTTTGTCTGTATGTAGTAGGTTTATCGGGTTGGTTGCATATTTTGATGTTCAATTTACTCAATTCCTTTTATTTATTCTCACATTTACCGTAAACTATAAGCCGTGACGTATATTTATTAAGTCAAATTATGATTAATTTAAAAGCAAAATTTCATATGCCACCTGACGGTGCACGATATATGCAATTATCAACATGTGCATAATTCTTATTCCTGAACCCTCTCGGACGACGATACTACTAAATTTAGGGTAAAGCCTGTTTGATACGATCCTAGCTGTCATCCAATTTTTCATTCTATTAGAAACTAGACTTGTTACTAGTGATGGGTAAAACTTTATTTGCGTAGCAGCTACAAACTGCTACTGCTACGTTTGTGTAGCAGCTTAAAAAAAGCTGCTACATGTAGCAGTTTTCATTACATAGGGATATATTGATATATGCATTATAATATGCTGCTGTCAGCTGTACTCTCTGAATATTTATCTATGTATGTATGAATATTTCGATCCGATTCTACTGAATTCAATAACGGTCGCCGGTATATGCGAATA